>ONZH01013495.1:0-20584 GCA_900303285.1 Rhinella marina
GTCAGTCTGCCGAGTTGCAGAGCCGCCACCAGGTTACGCCCGTTGTAACACACAACCATGCCTGGCTTGAGGTTCAGCGGTGCCAGCCACACATCGGTCTGCGCCGTGATGCCCTGTAACAGCTCTTGGGCGGTGTGCCTTTTGTCACCTAAGCTCAGCAGTTTGAGCACCGCCTGCTGGCGCTTACCCACGGCACTGCTGCTGCGCCTAGAGCTACCGACTGAAGGCACCGTGCCCACGGATGGTAATTCGGTGGAGGAGGAGGGGTCGGAGGAGGAGGAGGAGGCATAGTACGTCTGAGAGACCGTGACCGAGGTAGGCCCCGCAATCCTCGGTGTGGGCAGTACATGAGCGGCCCCAGGGTCATTCTCGGTCCCAGCCTCCACCAAGTTAACCCAATGTGCCGTCAGTGAGATATAGTGTCCCTGCCCGGCAGCACTTGTCCACGTGTCCGTAGTTAGGTGGACCTTCTCAGAAACAGCGTTGGTCAGGGCACGGATGATGTTCTCCGACACGTGCTGGTGTAGGGCTGGGACGGCACATCGGGAAAAATAGTGGCGGCTGGGGACGGAATACCGAGGGACAGCCACCGCCATGAGATTGCGAAAGGCCTCGGTCTCTACCAGCCTATAGGGCAGCATCTCCAGGCTTAGCAATTTGGAGATGTGGACGTTGAGGGCTTGGGCATGTGGGTGGGTGGAACTGTATTTCCTCTTGCGCTCCAGCGTCTGCTGTAAAGACAGTTGAACGCTGCGCTGGGACACATTGGTGGACACTGTGGAGGATCGTTGAGGCGAAGGTGTGGTTTTCCGGCGGGAGGTGCTCGTGCCGGGGTCCTGGGCAGGGGGTTGACTAGCAGAGGCTGCGAGTGACGCAGGGGGTTGACTAGCAGAGGCAGCGAGTTACACAGGGGAAGGAGCAGTGGTGTGACCCGCAGGAGGTGGTGAACGGCCTTGGTTCCATTGAGTGGGGTGTTTAGCACTCATATGCCTGCGCATGCTGGTGGTGGTTAGGCTAGTAGTGGTGGCACCCCTGCTGATCCTGGTGTGGCACAGGTTGCACACCACAGTCCGTCGGTCATCCTCACTTTCTTTAAAGAACCTCCAGACTTGCGAACATCTAGGCCTCGCCACGGGAGCTTCACTACGTGAAACAGTTGCTGCTGATGCACCATCTCTGGCCCTGCTTCTCCCTCTGGCCACACCACTGCCTCTTACAACCTATTCTGGTGCAGCACTCGCCTCCGCCTCAGAAGCACTGTCTTTACTCGGCATATCAACCAAGCTTGGGTCAGTCACCTCGTCATCCTCCGATTCCTCAGTCTGCTCCCCCCTCGGAATTCCTCCCCTAACAACAACTTCACCACTGTCTGACAACCGTGTCTCCTCATCGTCTGACACCTCTTTACAAACTTCTTCCGCTAACTCAACATTGTCATCATCATCACCCACAGACTGCGACAGTTGGAAAACTTGGGCATCGGGAACGAGGTCAGCAGCAACCTGAGAAGTGGTTTGTGACTCTGGGAAGGGTCCAGAAAACAGTTCCTGAGAGTATGCCGGATCACATTCCAAATTTTCCTGGGAGGGGGCAGACTGGGGGGAAGGAGGTTGAGGTGGAGGAGCCAGAGGAGTGCTCCCATGGGTAACGTGGGTGGACTGCTTGGAAGACTGACTGGTGGACAAATTACTTGAAGCATTGTCCGCAATCCACGAGATCAGCTGTTCGCACTGTTGTGGTTTCAACAGTCCTCTACCACGTGTCCCTGTAAGTTGAGACATGAAGCTAGGGAGTGTAACTCTGCGGCGTTCCACAGCTCCCTCATCAGCAGGTACTGTCTCACCCTGCCCAGGACCACGGCCTCTGCCCCCTACAGTAATTGAATGCCCACGCCCACGCCCTCGTCCTCGACCCTTAGCCCTGGGGTTCAACATTGTTTGTATATAAGTGTATGATATAAAAAAAAAAAATTAAACGGGCCTGGTGTACTGAAACCCACAAACTTGTTCAGTCTGGTAGAATTAAGTGACGTACAGAAAGTGTCACCTGGACAGTATATACGGATGGGAGCGAATGTGTTGAACTGTGACACACAGAAAGGTTACACGCAGCTGAGTAAAATGGATTTGTACCACTGAGCTAAAACAACTGAAATAATAATTTTTTTTTTTTATATTTTGTTTTTTTGGGAACGTGACGTGCATGAAATATGGTAGAACTGACTGACACCCTGTTAACGGTGGTTATTTAGTCTGTGACCCAGACAAATGTCACACAGAGAATTTTCTGGATCAAGCGGTAGATATTGGTAGCAAATGACTTGGTTGTATTGTGTGACGTACAGAAAGTGTCACCTGGACAGTATATATGGATTGGAGTGAGTCAGTGCTGAACTGTGACACACAGAATGGTTCCACATTGCTGTGTGCAATGGATTTGTATCACTGAGATAGAACAAAAAAAAAAAAACAGGGTTAGATATGGCGATAGCTGCACTACTAGTGCCAGCCAGCCAAGTGACAAAAAAAAAATAAATAAAATGTCTTCTAGCCCTTAGAAGGGCTGTTGGGTTCTTTGTGGGTGATTCCTGCCTAACAGACAACTAAATGCAGGCCCTAACACTGTCCCTGAAAGGCAGCAGCTCTATCCCTAACGACATCCAGACGGCATCTGAGCCGAGCGCCGCGGCCAGTCACTAGTATATTCCAGGGTCACCTGATCAGGCCAGCCAACCCCTGCTATCGACATGTAAGGGCCCCACGTGATGCTGGGTGTACCGCAGAGTCTCCTGGCTTGTGATTGGCTGAGTTTTTAGGCGCCAAAAAAGCACGATGCGGAAGTTGCCATTTCTCGAGCATGGCGAGATACTCGTCCGAGCATCGAGCAGTTACGAGTACCCTAATGCTCGAACGAGCATCAAGCTCGGACGAGCATGTTCGCTCATCTCTAATTATTATATATATTATATATATATTATAGGAGTAATAATCCCTTGTATCCTGGTCCAGTCTGTGAAAAAAGTACAGTTTTGCGTCGCCGTTTTTTTTTTTTTACCAGATTCGTTATGAATCGGCTTCGTTTCGGTTCGCTCAAAATAACGGCAACGCAAAATATACGCATATTTGAGAATGTACACTAATGCGTACGCTAATGCGTGTACACATTAGTGAACATTCTCAAATATGCGTATATTTAGGGTCTGGAATATGGCATATTCCATACCCTAAATATACGCATAGTTGAGAATGTTCGCTAATGTGTACGCATTTTATGAATTCATACGCATTAGCGTATGCATTATCGTACATTCTCAATGAAAATATGCGTATATTTTGCGTCGCCGTTATTTTAACCAGATTCGTTACGAACTTTCTCAAAATTCTGTTCGGTGACGAACCGAACTTTTGGGAAAGTTCGTAACGAATCTGGTTCGTTAAGGTTCGGTTCGCTCATCCCTAGAAGAGATGCATGATAACCTACACATGAAAGACAGAAGTGGATTAAAGCTGCTGATGAAGAAATAGAATCAACTTCGTCAACTTCGCTAAGTTACCACAAGGGAAGAAAGCAATCAAATGTAAATGGTTTTTTAAGACCAAGTGTGATTCTTAAGGTAAAGATCACAGATTTAAAGCAAGATTAGTCTCAAAAGGATATTTACAAAACTATGATGAAGATAATGATGACACATTTTCTCCAGTTGCCAAGCAGACCACATTCAGGACTCTAATAGCTGTAGCTGCTGTACACAAAATGACCATTAGACATTTAGATATCAAAACCGCCTTTCTGAATGGTGACATTGAAGAAGAGTTGTATATGACTCAACCTGAAGGTTATGTCTTCAAGGGTAAGGAAAATCTTGTTTGTAGGTTACAAAAATCTCTACATGGCCTCAAACAATCAGCAAGAGCATGGAGTACCAAAATGAACAAAGTTCTGTTGGAAGAAGAATTATATTAAGAATAATATTAAGGGTACCAATTAATATTGAGCAAATTAAATTCTAGAGCAAAAGTAAGTTCTAGACTTGACCGCGGCGAATCAATGGATGTCGTATATCTGGACTTCTCCAAAGCATTTGACACGGTACCACATAAAAGGTTATTATATAAAATGAGAATGCTTGGCCTGGGAGAAAATGTCTGTATGTGGGTAAGTAACTGGCTCAGTGATGGAAAACAGAGGGTGGTTATTAACGGCACATATTCAGATTGGGTCACTGTCACTAGTGGGGTACCACAGGGGTCAGTATTGGGCCCTATTCTCTTCAATATATTTATTAATGATCTTGTAGAAGGCTTGCACAGTAAAATATCAATTTTTGCAGATGACACTAAACTGTGTAAAGTAATTAACACAGAAGAGGACAGTACACTGCTACAGATGGATCTGGATAGACTGGAGGCTTAGGCAGAGAAGTGGAAGATGAGGTTTAACACTGACAAATGTAAGGTTATGCATATGGGAAGGAATAATGCAAGTCACCAGTACATACTAAATGGTAAAATATTGGGTAACTCTGACATGGAAAAGGACCTAGGAATTTTAGTGAACAGCAAATTAAGCTGTAGAAACCAGTGTCAGACAGCTGCTGCCAAGGCCAATAAGATAATGGGTTGCATCAAAAGAGGCATAGATGCCCGTGATGAGAACAAAGTCCTGCCACTTTACAAATCACTAGTCAGACCACACATGGAGTACTGTGTACAGTTCTGGGTTCTTGTGAACAAGGCAGACATAGCAGAGCTGGAGAGGGTTCAGAGGAGGGCAACTAAAGTCATAATAACTGGAATGGGTGCACTACAGTACCCATAAAGATTATCAAAATTAGGGTTATTCACTTTAGAAAAAAGACGACTGAGGGGAGATCTAATAACTATGTATAAATATATCAGAGGTCAGTACAGAGATCTCTCCCATGATCTATTTATCCCCAGGACTGTGACTGTGACGAGGGGACATCCTCTGCGTCTGGAGGAAAGAAGGTTTGTACACAAACATAAAAGAGGATTCTTTACGGTAAGAGCAGTGAGACTATGGAACTCTCTGCCTGAGGAGGTGGTGATGGTAAGTTCACTAAAAGAGTTCAAGAAGGGCCTGGATGTATTTCTGGAGTGTAATAATATTACAGGTTATAGTTACTAGAAATGGGTCGTTGATCCAGGGAGTAATTCTGATTGCCTGATTGGAGTCGGGAAGGAATTTTTTTCCCTAAAGTGGAGAAAATTGGCTTCTACCTCACAGGGGTTCCTCTAGATCAACTTGTAGGAAAACAGGCCGAACTGAATGGACAGATGTCTTTTTTCGGCCTTATAAAGTATGTTACTATGTTACTATGTAAACAAATTTACTTTGATCCAAATTCCAGGGAAAATTCGATTCACTGTGAATTTCCAAGCGCTTTATGGTAACAAATCAATTTTCTCTAAAATGACGGTAAAAACACACAAAAAAAATACATACTCACTTCATCTATTTATGCGCAAAGAGGCTGTCGTGGCCAACTTGTTTGCAGAAACCACGCAAAATTGTGGCCGAGTGCAGTGACATCATCAGTGATGACGTCACCGGGTCTGGTCAGAGTGATGATGTGGTGTCTTCAATTAAGATGGCCGCAACAGCCTCTACATGAGCAAATGGATAAGGTATTTTTATTTTTACCATTATTAACCCTTAAAAACCCTAAATGGTAGCCTCAGATGCTGCGATCAGCGATGAACGTGGAATCTGAGGGGTTCAATGACGGGAGGTTGCGCAATCGCCATTCCCCGTCATTGTGCCCGCTACATACAAAGAAATACATTTTGTGGCAAAATAATTAGTCACAAATTGAACTTCTTTGGGAAATTCAGTGAAGCAGCCAAATCTAATTTTTCATAAATTCGTTCATCTCTAGTACCTATATTTAAATGCGAGAAATTGAAGATTTACAATATTAAATTCAGGAATGGCAAATTTAGTGTATTGAAGGGCAAGTCATCCCAGCTATGCTGTCAAATTTGTTTCTGCCAGATTTACTGTATATAGTGAGCACTGTTAGGTAGCAATTGGACAAAACCTCTAAAACAACTTTGAATTGGGTGCAGGTTTCTTGGTAACAGTCTTGGGAGACCTTCTGGGAAAGATGCAGCTGCTATGAACAGGCTTCTCAAGCAGGTGATCATAGTGTGACTGCTCAGACTGGTGATCTGGTCCTCATGATGGTGGCAACAGAGTTGCTCTCCCAAAGGTCTAGGACAGGGGTCGGCAACCTTTTTTGTACGGAGTGCCGATTTAAAAAACAAATCAAAGCTGAAGTGCTCGGTGTGCCGAGCCATACGAGAAAGTAATA
Organism: Rhinella marina; assembly: GCA_900303285.1. Lineage (NCBI taxonomy): Eukaryota > Metazoa > Chordata > Amphibia > Anura > Bufonidae > Rhinella > Rhinella marina. Next base: position 6,335 of record ONZH01013495.1, read on the forward strand.
TAACACAAATATGTGACATAAACCAGGTATTTACTAGCTATGTCGCAAAAATCTCAACAACACTGTCAGACCTGCATGGCTTAAAAAGGTTTACAACTTTTCAGAAAAATAGATAAAGATTGTCACTGCTCCTCGAAATCCTCCTAAGAGACCAATATATGGGGACCCTTGACTGAGGGCTGCCCTCCCCCACCACTGTCCGACATACATTGGTACCCCATATACTGGTGACCCCCACAGATCTCACCCCCCTCCCCCACAGACTAATGACATTCCAACCATCCCCACCACACGCCCCAAAGTAATCAGTTAGCTTGTTCCCCATCCCCCCAGAAATCATTTTCAGGCTCATCACTCCTTCCCCCAAGGTAGTCAGAAAGCTGGTTTCTGTTCATAACCAGCCTCCCCTATCCCTCCAGAAATCTTGTTCAGGTTGACCAACATTTCCCCACCCTCAGTCTGGTAACAGTGCTCATTCCCCCATCTTCCTAAGCTCACAATCCCACCCCTCCCCCATCTGACTCTGGTCACATGCTTGTTCCCTCATCACCCCAAGCTCACCTTCCTCCCCCCACCACGAATCTGGTCATATGCTCACCTCACCCACCCAATCTGGTGACATGCTTATCTCCCCAAGCTCACCTTCCTGCCCCAGTCCCAATCAGGTCACATGCTGGTTTCCTCATCTCCCCCTCATCTCCCCACCCCCAATCTGGTCACACACAAACTCTCAGGACATTTAAATACCTCTGGCAGCATTTGTGGCAGTCCTGAGGAGAAGGAGATGCGCAGCGGCGAGGTACAGTAGCCACCAGCCTGTAGGGTAGCAGAGTGCTACTCTCTGCTATCGCTCCTCTGTGGAGTCTGGGGCAGGAAGCATGACGGCGGGCCTAGCAGATGCGTCATTCATGACGTGTCTGAAGATCTTTATGTTCAGAGGTACAGTGCGGAGGTGGGGCATCCAACAAATGTCGAAAAGTCTTGCCGTCATTTGGTGACAGCTGGCGTGCTAGCTGAAAGCGGTCTGCGTGCCACCTTTGGCATGCGTGCCGCAGTTTGCCGACCCCTGGTCTAAGATAATGAATGAAGTTGGGAGCCAAAGGATCATGGATACAGTTCAGGAGTGGTCTGTAACTGTATGCCATGGCTTCAGGTTGTAGAGTAGGTTGCTAATATAAACATTCCCCCATCTAGGCAATATATATATACTAAAATGCTCAGTGGGGAGATATACTGGGCAATGATCCATGGATTTTAAATATTTTATGTAGAAAAGGAAGATTGCCCTGGATTGTGTTGGGCACAATGGAGCTCTTTCTCCTTGTGCATCTACTCAACACTGCTGCCAAACCATGCCCCTGGACCACTGTATCATTCACATAGGGAGAAAAACATATACAGCACTCTTGCAGTGCAAATACCATGCAAATTTCACAGCAGATCTGAGTTTTCTCAAATTAGACAACCGAGTGGAATGTTGTGTTTAACTGAGCTTATTCAAGACTATTTTTTTTTATCAAACTCTTCAAAGTTGCTATACCCACGGTGAGGTTCATTCTTACCTGGTCATATAATATCATATCACACTGTACCATTTATACCATACATAATGTACCGAATGGGTGACAGATCATCGCTGAAGCCAGTGATTTCTGTAGTAGTCATGTTAAGCTCATCAACAGATTGCTGATTCCCAGAGACTTGGGACCTGTGAAGGCAGCCATGGAGCAATGCAGCCAGAATTCACCAGGATCAGTCACTCTGAAGAGGTCTGTTAAAAAAGTTTTGTCTTAGATAACACCTTTAAACATTTTTTCTCTGTTTAATCAGTTAAACATTAGTTTTATCACTGCATGTGTAAAACCTTAAATTTCATAAAATGTACCTGTAGAAAACTACTTAATAATACTATACTTTAAAAATAAACATTGTGTAAAGGTTAAAACAATGTCATGTCCACATAGTTATAGTGAAAGTCAGAAGCCTAGGTTATTCTTGGACTTTCAAAAATTAAATGAACTAGTGTCAAAATAAATTGCAACTGGGACACAATTCTAGCAAGCTACATTATAAAAACAAATTGAATGACCTTTCACTCTTAAAATAAAACCTAAGCAAAAAATCCATTCCAGCAAAAATTCCTTCTTCAACGCTTTTCTTTTTATAGTTTTTATTTCTGCCGAAGCATCAGAACTTTTCTGATGGATCAAGTGACAATGATTTCATTTGTCTAAGCAGATAAATCATTTATATTGAACTTGTCTTTGCTGCAATGACAGTGCCTGCACTTGATTTAATTTGCATTTTGTACCGTTTTATTGAATATCAAATGATAACCTACAGGCAAGTTCAAGGTTAGCTGATGGGTATGTGTTTCTTTTAACAAGACTAAAGAAATACTATGTTGTAGATGTTTTATCCTTGCACTGGTGTACTATTTATTGTATTATACCCTTACATTGTGTAAAAAGTAGATTGCATTTTTTTTTGAATCTGTAAGGAATTGGCTCAATATAAAAAAAAATTTAATCATTTTTGAATTTGCAGCCAGTGGTGAAAAATTAGAATGAAAATGATCAATTCCCCAATATAGAGTAGTATATGAGAGGACAAAATCTAGGCTCCTATCTACCATACATTAATAGCACATTTTATTTGGCTTTGTATTGTCTTTATTATTGCTTTAAGACATTCGGAAAGGTCAATGCTTTTGCTATTAAAGGGAACATGTCACCATTTCATGAAAATGTGAAGTAATTTGCCATACAGTGTTCATTTTAGGACATAGTCAGATATCATAGATATCTAACTTTGATATGTGACTCTGACAGCCAACTCTGACATCTGACTCTGATACATGACTCTAATACCTGACTCTGAAATATGGCTTTGATATTTCACTATGATCTGACTAAGATATTTGACTCTGACATCTATCTCTGACATCTGAGCTTGACTTTCATGTCTAACTTTCTTTACAGGTCAGGGTCATAGTCAGAATGCATTTGAGATATAATGTATATTTGTATGCTAAATCACACAATCATGGTTGACCAATGTGTTTGTAAGATGATTATGCCCCCTTTTTTACCAAGTCTTTTGTGCTGTCCACATAGAGGTCTTGTTCATAAAATGACTGCTGATGGAGGCTCATGTGACCAGGCAAATCACCTCCATGTGATGTTTCCTCCATTCAAATACACTCCACCTGCCACCTGTACTTGTAGTATACCTTCCATCTGCACTGTTGGGAATTAGTACAGGTGCAGTGTGTTTGAATGAAGGAGACTGAGTGATATATCTGGTCACATGACCCTCCATCATCGGCAGCAATCTTATGGACAGGACCTCTGTGTGGACAGCACCGATCATTTGCCTAAAAAGGTGGCAAACAACATAGAATATCAATAAAGACTGTATTAGTAAGCGCCATATAGTCATCTTACATACAAATTGGTCACAAGTAGCCAGAAAGTGTCCAATCTAGAGATGAACGAACGTGCTCGAAACGAGCACTGTACCGCTCGGCTCCCCTGCGCACGCATGGGCGCAGGCAGACGCTTCCGTCCTCCTCAGGAGTACGAAAGCGGCTGCCTGCGCCCATGAGAGCGCAGGGGAGCCGAGCGGTACAGTGCTCGTTTCGAGCACGTTCGCTCATCTCTAGTCCAATCCTTTTAAATATTACTTTATTATAAATATATTCCAAAATACCTTTCATTAGTTATAATGACTCATTTTGTCTAGGAAGCAATCATTAGGACAAATAAAATGGCCGTAATCCAGTACATACAAAACATGTCCTAATCACACAGCAGGACAAGTTACTTCATAACACTGCGCTAAAGAGCTGCCTCATCCTCCTCTTCTCTACTTGTCAGGGATTATAACCCTGAATACAGCTGATAAGATATTCAGCTGAATATCTGTAGGAGTGGAGTTCATGAGGAGACATGAAGTACAGAGAGGAGGGTGTTTGTGTGACTAATGAGCAACAGCACTTACATGTAGTCTCCATAACCACAGCCCCACATTACCACTGTCCATCCTGTCTGTCCTCTCTGGACTTCATGTCTCCTTGTTAACTCCATTCCCACAGAGATTCTTCAAAATTATTTGGGAATATATTTGTAATAAAGTAATATTTAAGTATATTCATGTTCTTAATTCCCAGAGAACCCCTTTAACAGTGATTAAGCCTGTAGCTCAGTGGTAAGCCTAAGACACCTTACAAAAAAATATATATATATATTATTTTTAAACCCTAGCTGGAGACAAATTGCAACCTAAAGCATGTGAACTGACAATGCACACTAAATAAAGTGAACCCGTTATTGCACCCTAAAGTAAGTGAATCCTTTATTGCACCCTAAAGTAAATGTATCCTTTATTGCACCTTGAACTAAGTGAGCCCTTTATTGGAAGCCACAGTAAATGAACCCCTATTGCAATTCAACTTAAATAAACTAACTTGCACACTTACATAAGAAATTAAAAAAAGAGTTTCAAATACTGTGTATTTCCTAGAACCTCCTATAAATGAACCTCCTATTGACCCCTAAATAGAGATGAGCGAGCACTAAAATGCTCGGGTGCTCGTTATTCGAGTCAAACTTTTCCCAATGCTCGGGTGCTCGTTTCGAATAACGAACCCCATTGAAGTCAATGGGAGACTCGAGCATTTTTTGCAGGGGACCAAGGCTCTGCCTAGGGAAGGCTGGGTGAAAACCTGGAAACCTCAGAAAATGATGGAAACACCACGGAAATGGACAGGAAACAGCAGGGGCAGCATGCATGGATGCCTCTGAGGCTGCCTAATCCAACCATTACCCCAAATTCTCAGGCAACAGCCTGGTGGTTACCCTCATGGCAATTGTGCTCACCAAACCAAGAAAGGCGAGGCACATGCCCATCACATGTTAGGGAAGCACCCAACTAGGTGCAACGAAGGTCCATCACCGCCAATTTTCAGGGACACGGTAATGGTGACCCACTTAAAAATGCTGCCTGACAACCTGGCGGTGAACCCCTGATTGTCTGTCTTTCAATAAGATTGCAGTGTAAAGCATGGTGGTGAGCCTCAGTAATAAGATTGCAGTGTAAAGCATGGTGGTGAGCCTCAGTATGACTTTTTAGATGGAGATTGCATGTGGTCACATACTCCCTGGAACCCCAAAGTCACCCCTTCTCTGATGTGCTACCCCCAGAACATTCTCTGCCCCAATTCGCAAGACCTTTTGCAGTCTCCGTGTGCTGACAGTGGGGATTTACCAGTGTTGTCTGAGGAGGTGGTGGACAATGGCGAGACACAGGTGTCGGGGGGTGAGGTAGTTGTATGGGAAGCAAGTTACAGTGGGGACTCCTTGGGGGGGACTTTCTCATGATGGGACAGATTCAACTTGGGTGGATCAGGCACAGGAACAGATCAATTTTTTTTTTGTGTGTTTATTTAACTTTTATTTAGCACAAATAACAACAGAGATATTTATTTGTTCTCTTTGCTGCGCAGTATGGCGTTGGGGTTCGTCACTTTGATGGCGAGCTGTGCCGCTCTCTCCACAATGGTCTTTCGGTTCTTTGAGGAGACGTTGAGGAGATCAGTGAAATTCAGTGAATGAGTGAACGATGCAGGACCCCAACTTAACAATTTAGCATCCACCGGTACAGTCGTAAATTATGAGCTTGATCAAGTGTGGCATGTGTTCTCTGTATTCTTCTCAGTTTATTACCGTATATGGCAGCTATCTGGAAAAATAGTTTGGAGAGAGAGAAAGATAGGAAAAAGACGTCAATTGTTTGGAGAGAGGGCCTGTAGGTGGACCTCCGGAAAAATTGTTTGGAGAGCGGGCCTGTAGGTGGACCTCCGGAAAAATTGTTTGGAGAGAGGGCCTGTAGGTGGACCTCCGGAAAAATTGTTTGGAGAGAGGACCTGTAGGTGGACCTCCGGAAAAATTGTTTGGAGAGAGGGCCTGTAGGTGGACCTCCGGAAAAATTGTTTGGAGAGAGGGCCTGTAGGTGGACCTCCGGAAAAATTGTTTGGAGAGAGGGCCTGTAGGTGGACCTCCGGAAAAATTGTTTGGAGAGAGGGCCTGTAGGTGGACCTCCGGAAAAATTGTTTGGAGAGAGGGCCTGTAGGGGGCCCTCCTGAAAAATTGTGGTAAAAGAGTGCCAGTTGGACCTCTAAAAAATGGCGTTTTTTTAGTCAGCGTTAGGCAAAGACGACATGGAGGAGGAGGAGGAGTAGGAGGAGTAGAGAAGAGGAATCGGATACATAAGTAATGTTAATCTTTAGCTGCTTTCCCCCGGAGGAGATTTGAATTCCGGTAAAATCCAGGCTTTGTTCATTTTAATAAGCGCCAGCCTGTCAGCACTGTCAGTTGACAGGCGTGTACGCTTATCGGTGATGATGCCACCAGCTGCACTGAATACCCGCTCTGACAGCACGCTAGCGGCAGGGCAGGCCAGCACCTCCAAGGCGTACAGCGCCAGTTCAGGCCACGTGTCCAGCTTTGAAACCCAGTAGTTGTATGGAGCAGAGTGATCATGCAGGACGTTGGTATGGTCAGCTAGGTACTCCCTCACCATCTTTCTGTACAGCTCCCCCCTACTCTGCCTAGACTGGGGACAGGTGAAAGTGTCTTGCTGGGGTGACATAAAACTGGCAAAGGCCTTGGAGAGCGTTCCCCTGCCAGTGCTGGACAAGCTGCCTGCTCGCCTCCTCTCCCCCGCTACTTGGCCCACAGAACCATGCCCTCTGCCGCTAGCGGCGTCACATGGGAAGGATTGTTTCAGTTTGTGCACCAGGGCCTGTTGATATCTATTCACTCTCATACTCCTTTCCTCTGCAGGGATGAGAGTGGAAAGGTTCTGCTTGTACCGTGGATCCAGGAGAGTGAACACCCAGTAATCGGTGTTTGAAAAAATGCTTCTAACGCGAGGGTCACGGGATAGGCAGCCTAACATGAAGTCTGCCATGTGCGCCAGAGTCCCAACACGTAAGAATTCCCTCTCCTCACTGGCCTGACTCTCCATTTCCTCCTCCTCCTCCTCCTCCAAGTCCTCCTCTTCAGCCCATACATGCTCAAGAGTTAAGGACTGAGCACTGGTACCCTCTACTGTCTCGCCGACATTCTCCTCCTCTTCCTCCTCATCCTCATCCCCCTCCTCCGATACGCGCTGAGAAACAGACCGGAGGGTGCTCTGGCTATCAAGCGACGTATCTTCCTCCACCGTCTCTTGTGACAAGCGCAAAGCATCCGACTTGATGCTGAGCAGTGAGTTTTTCAACAGGCAAAGCAGCGGGATGGTGAGGCAGATAATGGCGGCATCGCCGCTGACCATCTGTGTTGACTCCTCAAAGTTGCTCAACACCTGGCAGATATCAGACATCCACGTCCACTCCTCATTGTAGACTTGAGGAATCTGACTGACCTGACTACCAGTTCTGGTGGAAGTTGACATCTGGCAGTCTACAATCGCTATGCGCTGCTGGTAAACTCTGGATAACATGTTTAATGTCGAATTCCATCTCGTGGGCACGTCGCACAACAGTCGGTGGGCGGGCAGTTGTAGGCGGCGCTGCGCTGCCCTGAGAGTGGCAGCATCTGTGGTCGACTTGCGGAAATGCGCACAGATGCGGCGCACCTTGGTGAGCAAATCAGACAGATTGGGGTATGTCTTGAGGAACCGCTGAACTATTATTAGATTGAACACGTGGGCCAGGCATAGCACATGTGTCAGTCTGCCGAGTTGCAGAGCCGCTACCAGGTTACGCCCGTTGTCACACACAACCATGCCTGGCTTGAGGTTCAGCGGTGCCAGCCACACATCGGTCTGCGCCGTGATGCCCTGTAACAGCTCTTGGGCGGTGTGCCTTTTGTCACCTAAGCTCAGCAGTTTGAGCACCGCCTGCTGGCACTTACCCACGGCACTGCTGCTGCGCCTAGAGCTACCGACTGAAGGCGCCGAGCCCACGGATGGTAATTCATAGGAGGAGGTGGAGGAGGAGGAGGGGTCGGAGGAGGAGGCATAGTACGTCTGAGAGACCGTGACCGAGGTAGGCCCCGCAATCCTCGGTGTGAGCAGTACATGAGCGGCCCCAGGGTCATTCTCAGTCCCAGCCTCCACCAAGTTAACCCAATGTGCCGTCAGTGAGATATAGTGTCCCTGCCTGGCAGCACTTGTCCACGTGTCCGTGGTTAGGTGGACCTTCTCAGAAACAGCGTTGGTCAGGGCACGGATGATGTTCTGTGACACGTGCTGGTGTAGGGCTGGGACGGCACATCGGAAAAAATAGTGGCGGCTGGGGACCGAATACCAAGGAGCAGCCACCGCAATGAGATTGCGAAAGGCCTCGGTCTCTACCAGCCTATAGGGCAGCATCTCTAGGCTAAGCAATTTGGAGATGTGGACGTTGAGGGCTTGAGCATGTGGGTGGGTGGAACTGTATTTCCTCTTGCGCTCCAGCGTCTGCTGTAAAGACAGCTGAACGCTGCGCTGGGACACATTGGTGGACACTGTGGAGGATCGTGGAGGCGAAGGTGTGGTTTTCCGGCGGGAGGCACTCGTGCCGGGGTCCTGGGCAGGGGGTTGACTAGCAGAGGCAGCGAGTGACACAGGGGAAGGAGCAGTGGTGTGACCCGCAGGAGGTGGTGTACGGCCTTGGTTCCATTGAGTGGGGTGTTTAGCACTCATATGCCTGCGCATGCTGGTGGTGGTTAGGCTAGTAGTGATGGCACCCCTGCTGATCCTGGTGTGGCACAGGTTGCACACCACAGTCCGTCGGTCATCCTCACTTTCTTTAAAGAACCTCCAGACTTGCGAACATCTAGGCCTCGCCACGGGGAGCTTCACTACGTGAAACAGTTGCTGCTGATGCACCAGCTCTGGCCCTGCTTCTCCCTCTGGCCACACCACTGCCTCTTCCACCCTGTTCTGGTGCAGCACTCGCCTCCGCCTCAGAAGCACTGTCTTCACTCGGCTTATCAACCCAGCTTGGGTCAGTCACCTCGTCATCCTCCGATTCCTCAGTCTGCTCCCCCCTCGGACTTCCTGCCCTGAAAACAACTTCACCACTGTCTGACAACCATGTCTCCTCATCGTCCGACTCCTCTTTACAAACTTCTTCCACTAAGTCAACATTGTCATCATCATCATCACCCACAGACTGCGACAGTTGGAAAACTTGGGCATCGGGAACGAGGTCAGCAGCAACCTGAGAAGTGGTTTGTGACTCTGGGAAGGGTCCAGAAAACAGTTCCTCGGAGTATGCCGGATCGCATTCCAAATTTTCCTGGGAGGGGGCAGACTGGGGGGAAGGAGGTTGAGGTGGAGGAGCCAGAGGAGTGCTCCCTTGGGTAACGTGGGTGGACTGTGTGGAAGACTGACTGGTGGACAAATTACTTGAAGCATTGTCCGCAATCCACGACATCAGCTGTTCGCACTGTTGTGGTTTCAACAGTCCTCTACCACGTGTCCCTGTAAGTTGAGACATGAAGCTAGGGAGTGTAGCTCTGCGGCGTTCCCCTGCTCCCTCATCAGCAGGTACTGTCTCACCCTGCCCAGGACCACGGCCTCTGCCCCCTGCAGTAATTGAATGCCCACGCCAACGCCCACGCCCTCGTCCTCGACCCTTAGCCCTGGGGTTCAACATTTTCTGTATATAAGTGTATTATATAATAAATAAAAAATAAATGGGCCTGCTGTACTGAAACCCACAAACTTGTTCAGTCTGGTTGAATTAAGTGACGTACAGAAAGTGTCACCTGGACAGAAAATACGGATTGTAGTGAGTGTACTGAACTGTGACACACAGAATGGTTCCACACTGCTGTGTGAAATGGATTTGTATCACTGAGCTAAAACAACATAAAAACTATTTTTTTTTTTTTTTAAATATTTTTTTTGTAGTTTTGTTTTTTTTGGAACGTGACGTGCAGCAAACTGACACCCTGCTGACGGTGGCTATTTTGACTGCGATCCAGACAAATGTCGCACAGTGATTTTTGGGATCAAGCTATATACGTGAAAACAAAAGACCTGTGTATTAAGTGACGTACAGAAAGTGTCACCTGGACAGAAATACAAATGGATTTGTATCACTGAGCTAAAATAACATAAAAACTATTTAAAAAAAAAAAAAAAATTAAAATATTTTTTTTGTAGTTTTGGTTTTTTTGGAACATGACGTGCAGAAACTATCGTAGAGCTAACTGACACCCTGCTGACGGTGGCTTTTTTGACTGCGACCCAGACAAATGTCGCACAGAGATTTTTGGGATCAAGCTATATACGTGACAGCAAAAGACCTGGTTGTATTAAGTGACGTACAGAAAGTGTCACCTGGACAGAAAATACGGATTGGAGTGAGTGTACTGAACTGTGACAGACAGAATGGTTCCACACTGCTGTGTGAAATGGATTTGTATCACTGAGATATAACATTAAAAAAGAAAAAAGGGGGTTATATATGGCGATAGCTGCACTACTAGTGCCAGCCAGCCAGCCAAGCCAGGAGACAAAAAAAAATTTCTTGTAGCCCTTAGAAGGGCTGTTGGGTTCTTTGTGGGTGATTCCTGCCTAACAGAGAACTAAATGCAGGCCCTAACACTCTCCCTGAAACGCAGCAGCTCTATCCCTAACGACATCCAGACAGCATCTGAGCCGAGCACCGCGGGCAGTCACTAGTATATTCCAGGGTCACCTGATCAGGCCAGCCAACCCCTGCTATCGACATGTAAGGGCCCCACGTGATGCTGGGTGTACCGCAGAGTCTCCTGGCTTGTGATTGGCTGAGTTTATAGGCGCCAAAAAAGCACAATGCGGAAGTTGCCATTTCCTCGAGCATGGCGAGATACTCGTCCGAGCAGCGAGCACTTACGAGTACCCTAATACTCGAACGAGCACCAAGCTCGGAAGAGTATGCTCGCTCATCTCTACCCCTAAAGTAAGTGAACCTCTATTGCAATCTAAAATAAGTGAGCTCACTTTTCACCTGTAAGTAAGTGAACCCATTATTGCACCCTAAAGTAAGTAAACCCCACTGTACCCTAAAGTAAGTGAACCCCCTACTGCACTCTAAAGTAAGTGGACCTATTATGACACTATAAAATTGCTCAACCACCTATTGCACAATAAAGTACCCTAGCTAGATGACAAATTCAAAATTGCAAACCCTAAAATAATTGAACCCACTTTATACCCTAAAATAAGTGTGCCCTTTTTGTACCTTAAAGTAAGTGAAACACCTGTTACAGCCTAAAGTAAACTTACTTAAGGGTAGGTTTTCTGAAAAATCCCCCCATACTATCCCAGCATTCTCATTTAAGTTAGTATTGTCAACTTCTGCAGGCACATACTGTCTCAGCATGCTCATAGTAAGTCAGTACATAGTCTGTTAGGTTTATTATTTAAAGGGATCCTGTCACCTCAAAAACACATATAAAATAGCCAGCATTTCCTTATAGTAGCCCCCATTCTGTTATTAATCATGTCTTTGATCCGGTAATTTGATACTCCATACTTGAGAAAAATGATGTTTTAAGTGCCATCAGCGCTATCTTTCCAGTCAGCTTGAAGTCAAGGGAGCAGCGGCCTCCTTGCTTCAAGTCAAGCTAAGCACACCCCTTAACCGTCCCATCTTGCATGTGATTGACATCCTGCAGTGTGGCCTGGGATTGCACAAGTTTGCCCGGTTTCATCGGCACACTGCTCACGTGCCAGCCAGTTCCAGCAAGCCGGCGTGCGATTCCTTTGGCCTCCTGAGTGCTCACTGGACTGCCTTGTGCAGTGTGCCAATGAAACCTGAATAAGTGCGGGAGTCGGAGACGGGATCGCGCAGTAACAAGGAGTGCACTGCGCATGCGTGAAACTTGCGCATGCGCAATCCCAGGCCACACTGAAGGATGTTAATCAGATGCAAGAGGGGGCGGTTAAGGGGCGTGCTTAGCTTGACTTTAAGCAAGGAGGCTGCTGCCCCCTTGACTTCAAGCTGACTGGAAAGATAGCGCTGATGGCGCTTAAAACATCATTTTTCTCAAGTATGGAGTATCAAATTACTGGGTCAAAGACATAATTAATAACAATTATAATAGTACTCATTGGCATTTCTTCAATATTACATTAGTGTTATGCAACACATTACTGTTATACAGCTATACAATTAATAATAATATATTTTTTAAATAATCCACACATATCAGACAAAACTGGAAAAATATTCTATGTCTAGTACAGGTCCACAGAGGATGGTACATGACATGCATCACTTCTTTTGTCTTCTTTAAAGTGAATGTGTCATCAGAAAATGACCTATTGTTTAAATCAATCAATTTTTTATGTTAAGAGTTTGTGCAAGAATGAGGGGAGTTTTGGTAAAGTTTACCGTATTACTGGACCTATAAAGGGAATATTCCTTACCTTCTTCCTGGGCCTGGCCCCCCACTCCTTCTCCTCCAGGCCTGCGATGCTCTGCTGGGCCCCCTCAATGTAAACATCTGTTTTGACATAGCTGCAGCCAATAACTAGCCGCAGAGGTGACCGGCTCCCCTTATATCATGACAAATGGTCACATAATGCAAGGCGATCCAGTGTCTGCTGCAGTCAGTGATTGGTTGCAGCTATGTCAAACAGAGCATTGCAGGCCAGGAGAAGAAGGAGCCAAGACTGGGAAGCAGGTAAGTAATTTTCCCTTTACAGTTCCAGTAAAGTGGTGTAATGTTCCAAAATCCCCCCCTCCCACCTCATTCGTGCACAACCTCTTTAAGCATATTTTAAGTGATTTTTGTTTTTTGTCCATGTCCCTATCTAAATATTTTTTTAAAAAAAACTAAAAACATGCAGTTTTTGCCCTGACCACTAGGCCTAAAATATGCCAAGACGTTAGGTTCTTTGAAAGCAGCCACATACAGTAGACAACAGACATACTATAATAGACTGGAGGGGTGGGACCTCACTGACTAATATGGGAGATTTTTCTAGGTATGCTTTGAGACCTATGCAGAGGTATGTATGCTGTATGCTGTGGTTTTAGAAAACTACAAAAATAAATTGGGCAGCATCAATTGTGAATCACCAATTTAGAACAAATACATTGAAATTATTATGGTAACATAGTTATTTAAATACTTCTGCCTATCCAAATTCAGTTGAAACTCAATCCGTAAAAAGAAATTTTAGGTGTCGAAGTAACTCCATTCAAGTGATTAAACAGTTATACAAATGACCATTAGAGATGAGCGAATCATTCAAAAAATTATTTGCCGAACATTCGCCGAAGTTTTCCTAAGATTCGTATATTCGACGAATTCGTTGTATTTGCATACAAAATCTACGTTATTGTGTGCTATTAGCGAACATTCGCGCACTAATAACGAACGTTCATTTAAAAAATGTACGCAACTTCTTAGAAGATGTACGCAAATAGCGTACGAATACTCAGCGTACTATTGTCTACGCGATTACGTAATACGCAGACACGCACGATGAGAGGCTGCGGCGTGCACTCCTCAGAGGCAGAGCGAATATTCAAAAATGGCATCCAGGTGATTCTCATCATTTAGCTCTGAAGAGCTGAAATTCCTGATCCGGGTAATGGACAGAGAGGATTACGATGGCACACACCGCCATCCAAACCAGCATAAGAAGGAGGTGATCCAGCAGGTGATCCAAGGCCTGCGCCATCGTTTCCACACCGTGCGGACTCCGGGCCAGATCCAGCGGAAATGGTCCGATCTGAAATTCAAATGCCCAGAGCGGCTTAATGAGATCCGCGCAGAGATACGGCAGGGTGAGTAACAAAATATTTGATAAGTAAAATCATGTAAAAAAAATAGTGTACTGTATTGTATATATACCAGCAGTCACTGCGAATAATGAAAAAAAGTATAGAAGGACAATGTGGTCGTGCGTAGTGCGCTGCAGTAATTTTGTTTCATGCTAGGCAACGCCTCTAACTCTCGACCAAAACAACTTAAGTGAAGGTATTCTAGTCATTATTGTTAATGGTGCTGGCCGTTCTCCCGTTTGTGTCATGCAAATGCACTAGTTCGAAAGAAAGTACCCTTATATGCCCCTTCATAGTTAGCACTTCCTACTCCTACACACAGACTCAAAGACGTGCCCATGCTGCAGCTACTGTCAGTGGGCGATATCCAAAGTATACCTACCGCACCATGTTAACGATACAAAGAAAGTTATTGCAACGATAACGTTATCTATTGCCATAAATACCTTTTTAGAAGAAAAAAATATGAT
>ONZH01013496.1:0-22871 GCA_900303285.1 Rhinella marina
CACTTTGATTTTTTCCACTTTTTTCATTGTAATAGCAACTGCAACTAAACGAAACTATACCCTATCAGACTCCCACTATTGTAGCTGCAATTATTCAGCCGTTATAGCAAGGTTCGTTTTAGGTTCGGTTCGTACGAATCGGAATTTCACGAAAGTTCGCCGAACCGAACCGAACTTTTCAAAAGTTCGCTCATCCCTAGTCTTAAGAATTTTCAGGGAGACAGGAAGAGTTATTTCAGGGACCGGAGATGTGGCCTCTAAGGCAGGGGTCTGCCTAGGCAATTTGGCAGCCATTTTTGCCACCTGATCTGCCTTGGCTTTTCCTTCGCCTCCTCTGTGTCTGTTTCACAGTGGCCTTTCGTTCTTATCCCTGCCACTCAAGTTGGCAACATGAGGGGTTCCATCAGAGACCTCACCGCTTCCCAATTTGTGATGGATTTACATGAAGGGGTCATGAAGTCTCTGGCTTTCCAAATGGGCCCATAGCCATGGGCTCAAAGGCATACATGGAATCATTGTAAATGTTGGCTGTTTTTCCCTCTGCATCTCTACAAACCATCTCCAGAGTCTCTGGACTCTCTTCTTGGGCAGACATGTGGTGGTAGGGACTCTGCATTTTTAGTGTCATGTTTAGTCACCGCTGCTCAACCTGTGTAGCACCTGCCGTCCTGGCCATACCTCGATCCATCCACAAAGAGCACATGATCTAATCTAATGGCTGACTTACCATATCCCACTGTCTCTTGTGACATCATCTGCCAACAGTCATGAGGTGTCTTAACTCTTCCCTTCCCCCTTGCTCCAGAGGCAACAGGGTGGCTGGATTCAAAGTATTACACCTTTGGATACTAACATTGTCAGGCAACAAAATGGAACACTGCATTCTCAAAAGGCGGGCATTAAAAAGATTTTTGGGTTATACCTATGTGAGGATAAATGTAATATCATGAGGAGCAGTTAAGTGAGGACAACTGAGGCAGGGCCATTCGCTTCTATACAATACAATCTAAATGTAATAATCTGATAGACCCAGTGCGGGGGAGTACCAAATTACCAGCCTTTGAACATGAAAGGCATTCATATACTACCTCTTCTGTAAAGTGGAAGGGGCTAGAGGACAAACAATCATAAAAAACGGCACCAAACGTGCATGTCCAAGGTCTGCAATAAGAAACGAGGCCCAAAAAATGTCCTCAGTGCATTCACGTTTCTGGACAAAGGGGTGTCCTCCACAGACTTCTTTCATTCAGGGGTGAGATGTGTCACCCCAGGAAGGAATGCAGCAAAACTGAAGTTTTGTTTTTTTGACACCTTGCAGTCATGGCGACAAGGCTGTAGTATACATACTGGGTGAGTTCTGGGCTCCCTGTGGCAGCATCACCCAAGTATAGCTTTTTACCCTCCTGTTTGAAGGCAAACAAATACCAACTGTCTGGATGTAGTGGTACGGAAGAGAAAACATCAGCCAAATTAATTACTGTGTAGTGGGTAGAGGTAGTGGGAACCTGAGTCAACAAGGTGTGTGAATTGGACACAATGGGGGTATTAAAAACGGTGGCTTCATTGACAGCACATAGGCCATATACTACCTGGTACTGGGTTGGTTTTGCCCTTCTTACTTTCCTTTTTCGCAGGGTACAAAAGAGTGGTAGAAGGGGATACAATCTTTTTCATAAAGTCTCGGAATGCTTGAGATATGGCATCCGACGGTGCCATACTCAAGGGATACTGCAAGCAGGGCTTCCTTCTCATCTTCTGGGAGTACTGACATAAACATGGGCCAGTGAGTTTTATCACTAACAGCTAACAAAGTTTTTGATCATTAAAAAGGCACCTGTTATTTTCACAGTGCCATCCTCCTGGTATGCGATGCTGCAAGCAAGTCTCTACCCAGGAGGCAACAGGGGACAGTATCACTGACCAGCAACCGGGCAAGCACCATGTGGTGTGGTCGAGGAGGACCACATACAGCATAACTCTCTCCAATCTGGGTTCCAGGTCCTGCAGAAGCTGCAGGTCCATTACCCAGGACTAGAGTTGAGCGAACGTGCTCGCAACGAGCACTGCACTGCTCGGACCCCCCGCGCCCACATGGGCCCAGGCATCCGGATCCGTCAGGTGAGGAGGATGGATCCGGATGGCTGCGCCCATGCGAGCGCAGGGGATCCGAGCAGCACAGTGCTCGCCACGAGCACGTTGGCTCAACTCCACCCAGGACCATTATGAGGTGGAAGACTTAGTTTTTCCTTTCTCCGTTTGGGAGGTGGTTTAAAATTACCGTGATAACATTCATAATAATACTTGATACTTTCTCTGTCCCTCTACACCTCCTCTATACACTTTCCATAAGATACTCACAATCGGACTCCTGTGAGCTCGTTATCTTTCAGGCGCCCTTTATTTTTCCTACATGCTTTTTTCTCACTACTCTGGATTCAGTTTACCATCGGGGTGCATCTCTACAGCTTCCATTAGCTTGCTGATGTTCTTCACTGCCTGTCTACATTTTTTGTGAATGTAGCCTTAAACCCCACTTCTGGTACCAGGCGGGGAAGGAGAAAAGGGACCAGTGGGTGTCAAAAGGGGGGACTGCAAAGGAAGGACTAATACAGTTTCAAGGAAAACTCTGCCTTCCCAGGTCCCTCTCACCCACAATGGCACAGGCAACCCATGGAGTGACGCACCAGTCAAAAACTGCTATGTGATTTAGTACATAGCACATGGCATGCTCCAGGGTTCAGCACTGTAGGAGCCAGATATACTAAAGGATGTATGAAGTGATGCCTCGAACAAACATGGGTCAGATTCATTTTACATTTCTGCCCAGACTAATTTCTTATATTTAAAGTGGTTGGCCACCCTAAGTATCAAAAATCCAAAGTTCCCCCAAACAATAGCCAACACTATGAAGTATTTCTCAGGTGACATGTACTGGCTGTACGTCATTTATCTAACCTGTTCACCATGACACACTTCCCTGGAGGAGCTCCCTCAGACAGGCTGTGTGGGAGGAGCAGCTGCAAAATGAAAGTAACAATCCCAGCATGCACTGCAGCAAGCATGTCTACCTCCCCGCCCACCTGTGTTCCCATAGAGACAAGAGCCCCTTAGATAATATCAATAACTCAGTTATCAGTGAATAACTGTTGTACAGACATAGCAATAGAAAGAACGCCCCAGTCCCAACAGTAAAGGAGGGGGAGGGGTTACCCTTTTCATAAATTTGCTGTGGGGCCCAGTCATTTCTAGTTGTGCCACTGGATGTAAACCAAAAACAGAATGAGGGGGGAAGGAGTTATAATTTCCCTTGTTCCTAAAAAGTGGCGTTAAAAAGTTGCAAACTATGGGACAAATTTATCAAAACTGGTGTAAAGGAAAACTGGCTTGGTTTCAGATTCCACCTTTCATTTTTCAAAGCTCATTTGGAAAATGAGAGGTGGAATCTGATTGGTTGCTATGGGCAACTAAGCCAGTTTTCCTTTACAGCAGTTTTAATAAATCTCCCTCTATGTGTTTGCAAATTTTTAACTGCACTTTTTTTTTTTTTTTAAAGGGCGTGACAATGGCAGAGACAGGGCGTGACCAGTCACCCCAACAAATTTATGTTCATTTTCACCAGTTTTCTGACTCAAATGAAGCCAGAAATCTATGGCAGCTCTGAGCTGTCATAGATTTCTGTTTAGGTGAACGGACTGCACAAATCGATCTCCTGTCTATCATCATATGACCTGCTCCCAGCTGACAGCCCATCAATCATCTATAAATATATGACTACCCTTCATCTGGAAAAAAAGGGAAAATGAGTGTAGTCAAATAGCTATATATAACATACAGGGGGGGTCACAAGTCACTATATATAAAGTACAGGGGGTCACACATCACTATATATAATGTACATGGGGTCACACATCACTATATATAATGTACAGGGGGTCACACATCACTATATATAATGTACAGGGGGTCACACATCACTATATATAATGTACAGGAGTTCACACATCATCCTGGCATACACCCCCGTATCCTAAGAGAATTAAGTAATGTCATCGACAGACCCTTATTTCTGATATTTAAGGACTCTATACTGACGGGCAGTGTTCCACAGGATTGGCGCATAGCAAATGTGGTGCCAATATTCAAAAAGGGTCCAAAAACAGAGCCTGGAAACTATAGGCCGGTAAGTTTAACTTCTGTTGTGGGCAAACTGTTTGAAGGTTTTCTGAGAGATGCTATCTTGGAGTACCTCAATGAAAATAAGCAAATAACTCCATATCAGCATGGCTTCATGAGGGATCGGTCTTGTCAAACCAATTTAATCAGTTTCTATGAGGAGGTAAGTTCTAGACTTGACCGCGGCGACTCAATGGATGTCGTATATTTGGACTTCTCCAAAGCGTTTGACACTGTACCACATAAAAGGTTAGTATACAAAATGAGAATGCTTGGCCTGGGAGAAAATGTCTGTATGTGGGTAAGTAACTGGCTTAGTGATAGAAAACAGAGGGTGGTTATTAACGGTACATACTCAGATTGGGTCACTGTCACTAGTGGGGTACCACAGGGGTCTGTATTGGGTCCTATTCTCTTCAATATATTTATTAATGATCTTGTAGAAAGCTTGCACAGTAAAATATCAATTTTTGCAGATGACACTAAACTGTGTAAAGTAATTAACACAGAAGAGGACAGTGCACTGCTACAGCAGGATCTGGATAGACTGGAGGCTTGGGCAGAAAAGTGGCAGATGAGGTTTAACACTGACAAATGTAAGGTTATGCATATGGGAAGGAATAATGCAAGTCACCAGTACATACTAAATGGTAAAGCATTGGGTAACTCTGACATGGAAAAGGACCTAGGAATTTTAGTGAACAGCAAACTAAGCTGCAGAAACCAGTGTCAGACAGCTGCTGCCAAGGCCAATAAGATAATGGGTTGCATCAAAAGAGGCATAGATGCCCGTGATGAGAACATAGTCCTGCCACTTTACAAATCACTAGTCAGACCACATATGGAGTACTGTGTACAGTTCTGGGCTCCTGTGAACAAGGCAGACATAGCAGAGCTGGAGAGGGTTCAGAGGAGGGCAACTAAAGTAATAACTGGAATGGGTGGACTACAGTACCCAGAAAGATTATCAAAATTAGGGTTATTCACTTTAGAAAAAAGACGACTGAGGGGAGATCTAATAACTATGTATAAATATATCAGAGGTCAGTACAGAGATCTCTCCCATCATCTATTTATCCCGAGGACAGTGACCATGACGAGGGGACATCCTCTGCGTCTGGAGGAAAGAAGGTTTGTACATAAACATAGAAGAGGATTCTTTACGGTAAGAGCAGTGAGACTATGGAACTCTCTGCCTGAGGAGGTGGTGATGGTAAGTTCACTAAGAGAGTTCAAGAAGGGCCTGGATGTATTTCTGGAGGGTAATAATATTGCAGGTTATAGTTACTAGAGAGGGGTCGTTGATCCAGGGAGTTATTCTGATTGCCTGACTGGAGTCGGGAAGGAATTTTTCCCCCTAAAGTGAGGAAAATTGGCTTCTACCTCACAGGGTTTTTTGCCTTCCCCTGGATCAACTTGTAGGAAAACAGGCTGAACTGGATGGACAGATGTCTTTTTTCGGCCTTACAAACTATGTTACTATGTTACTATGTTATTATATTTAATGTACAGGGGGTCACACATCACTATGTACAGTGTACAGGGGGTCACACATCATTATATATAATGTACAGAGGGTCACACGGCACTATATATAATGTACAGGGGTCACATGGCACTATATATAATGTACAGGGGGTCACACATCACTATATACAGTGTACAGGGGGTCACACATCACTATATACAGTGTATAGGGGGTCACACATCACTATATATAATATACAGGGGTTCACACATCTGTATATACAGTATAAAGGGGGTCACTGTACAGGAGTTCACAGATCTCTGTATGCAGTGGTGGGGGGGTCACACATCAGTATATACAGTGTATAGTGGTCGTAGTGGGGTCAACTATTACTGTATACAGGGGGTCACACATCACTATATACAGTATAAAGTGGTGATCACATATCACTGTATTGGGGGCATCATATATCACTATATACAGTGTGCAGGAAGGAGAGGGCACATATTTACAGATGACATCAGTGACTGCTGCTGATATCACTGACCTCAGCCATACTGACAGCTCAGAAGGGGTTAAAGCTCCTGACCTGTTGGTCTAGCTGGAATAAACATGCCTGTGATAAGATCAAATTGCAGAGTGGTCATAGACAGGACAGACACTAGGATTGCTCACACTTTGTTGTCCACAGCACCTTCCTGGCTCTGCTACATCACTGCAGTCAGTGAGCTCCATCACAGATTCTCCTCAGTCTCTCTTCCTCTTGCAAAGTTTCTTTATTTCAGCTTCTAACAAGTTTCTCTGTAAAGCCCCTTCAGCCCTGTATAGTCAGGACTGCAGTCACAGCAGAAGGAAACTTCTCTGACACAAGCAGGGTGCCTTTAGGACCCAGGAGCAGCACACTCCTTCCATGGACTAATGCAGGTGCAGGCATGGACAAGACAAGCAGCTATGAGTGCAGGACAGGAAGAGGTGTGGCTTCCAATAGCAAAGGAACCAGGCAGATCTGCTGCAGAAGATATATGAGGAAGTTTATTGTCTCCCTGCTTTCTTTAGAGTTTTAATAAGTGCTAACAAAGTGGCCAACCCCTTTAATAATTTTCCCCTGATGCTCGCATTGTTTTTCATAACAGAATTTAATGTTGTAAATTCAAGGCCATATGTCCAGTGTTCACTCCTTTTTGGCCTAATGCCACAGCAGACATTTTCCTATGAGTGATGATTTCTTCCATTCTCAACTTAACCCTTAATTTGGCCTCATCATCATAGTTGAGCAGATATCGCTCACTTTAAACTTGGCTGTGTGACCGTCATCTACTAGTCGATTCTCTGGCAACACACAAGGTCAGATTTCTGGTCCACACAGACATAACAAGTCAACTTATTTTCCTTGAGCCAGTACCTGCGGGGCCGTCAGTTTTCCGGGTAACAATTACACCGAGTTACCACCCATGTTTCAACTTTTCAGAACGGAGTCGGGCAGACAAGACACAGACAAACAGCACGCCTGACGAGGGGAGGGGTTAGTCTCAATCAGACTCAATTTTTCTGACCGCACGGACTGCATACTAGCTTTGAGGTTTGATTACATCTGCTACGCGCTGCCTGTACACTGCAGCCTAATACAGAAAATCACTTCTGGCTGGTCACGTCTCTCTAGACAACTCTCTAGAGGACTCAGCGCAGGAAAACCCTTCTGGCCGGTCACGTCTGTCTAGACAATCATAATCTAGACGACCCGGCACAGGAAAACCCTTCTGGCCGGTCACGTCTGTCTAGACAATCATTCTAGACAACCCGGCACAGGAAAAACCCCCGTGACTACCCAGCACGGGGAAAACACCTACCTGCGAGCGGATCGCCCCCTCTGTCTCAGGCTCTCTCGCGAGAAGCTTGCACAGAGATTATGCGATCCCCCTGTCCGATCCATGGTCAGTTTCTCACTCAGTTTTCCTCTCCCCTTTCAGTAACACAAACCACATAAAACACAAACCACAGTAGAAACAAACCCTTGTTTCGGGTTCTTTAAGCTCGAGGTTTCAACTTCAGCCGAAGCTGCTGCTGGTAACTTCTATCTAGCAGAAATGACTACCGGACCTTTACTGGGCCAAAGCAGAAAGTATAGTCAATGCACAGGTGGGCCCTGGATTACAGACACATTGCATCCTCTGATTAATTTTATTCCTATCATATTAAGTTAAAGCAGTTAACATTACTTGAGTAGTTTGGGTATTTTATTATAAGATCTATTACTTGCATATTCTAAGTCAAGGGAAAGAAATGTCTATACACCAATAGAAAAGATTATTCTTTACTGTAAGAGCAGTGAGACTGTGAGGTCTTTGCTGGGGAAAGCTGTCATAGTGAATTCAATTAAAGAGTTTGAAAGTGCCTCGAAGTTATAGGTACTAGATTTCAGGAGAACTGTCATCAATCCAGGAATTTTTCTTTTGCCAAAATAAAGAGTGCTGCATTTGAGAGTGCTGCAGAGAAATATGGGGGCATACTATATTTATGACTGAATAAACAAAAATATGTAAAATATAAAGGAAATCTGTGACCAGGAAATTCACTGTTACCCCAGGTGAAATGCCTTGTTGAGCTAGCTAAGATTGTAATGATTGCTTGGCGATCTGTTGCTTCAATTTGGGGTAAAAGTTAGCAAAACTCACAGAAACAAAAGGATAAAAAACATCCTGCATGATGTGATAATGATTGCGGATGTCAGTGGCTACATATATCAAAATAAATCACAGAAAAAAAATATATATATATATTTTTTTGTTAGTGCACAAAAATAGATGCAAACAATATATACTGTATAAACTAAGACCTCATTCTGATATGATAAAATCTTAGACTCTTAGCCAATATATTTTGATCAAAACACATCTGTGCCCACCTACCTAGTGCCAAGGTGGTCTCAGGTCAGGCAGGTCCTACGCTAAACCTAACTATGCCCTTGGGGTATATATTGTTTGCATCTATTTCTGTGCACTAAAAAAAAAAATATATATATATTTTTTTTCTGTGATTTATTTTGGGGTAAAAGTACTTTTAATCCATATACACATGAGCAGTTATTTGGACTGAGGGTGAGCCCAAGCCTCTGTCTCTGCACTCTTGCTCCTCCTGATTCCTCTGATTTCCCCTCCTTCTCTTTCTTGATTGACAGTGCCATAAAAGGTGGCTATGCTGGAATCTAGCCTTGTCAATCAAGAAGGAGGGGAAGTGGTGCATTAAGCTGCTAATTCACATATGAATTAAAATGAAATTTTCTTAATATCAAGTACGTCGTAGTCCTACAAAGCATTGTCCCTGGCTTACCAGTGAATTTTGTTGTGACAAGTTCTCTTTAAATATGACAAACTCAGTGGCTGTATTCTAATGTATTTTCTGGTGTATTCTCATTAACATTTTGAATTGAATATTATAAGTACATACATTAATAGCTAGCAAAATCATTTAAAAAGAACTTGTAAAACATTTTTATCCTTTACTAAGTTAGAAAGTACAATGAATGCATTTGTAAAGTTTTACATATTATAATGAATCTTAAGATTTAGGTTTGTATAAACTTTTATCTTTCTGGCTTGTATTCCAATAAGAATATGTATTTTTTTAAATCCTTCCGTGTCAAATGCCACTAATTGGCCTTTAGTGTAGCTAGGAACTACAAGACAAATGATAGACAAAGGGCGAAAATCATATTTGTTAGAAGCAACAAATCAGAAACCAAGAAGCAGAATGGTGGAGACGTGTCATACCATATGTTATCTCTAAGCTGTGCTAATTAAATAAGGCTTTAAGGTTATGTCCACCTGGACAGGTTTCTGCATGCAGTTTTGGAAGCCAAAATCAGGAGTGAACCATAAAAGGACAGAAAGTATAGAGGACAAATATGATGACTCACTCCTGGTTTTGACATCCAAAACTGCATGCAGAAAACCGACCGTGCTCACAATTATCACAATTATCAGGATGAAGCATGCCCTCCTGGCAGTTGTCTGCTTGTTATTGGAGATGAAGTGCAGCATTCACATACAGCAATCCCCTCCACAGTATGAGGATGAGGGATGGCTAATGCTATTGCTCATCCTGATAAAAGGTCACGGTTTCTGGGCAGCAGAGCGCTGTTCGCAAATCACAATCCATTGCCGAAAAACAATGATTAAGGTGTCTGCATGAAAAGCAGATGCTCGTTCATCAGGTCATCTTTACACAGACCTTTTATCTCAAAAGAGTATTCATGTAAGATCTAATTCCTAATAATCGGCCCAAGTATTGGCCTATATAAAGCCGCCTTAAATTGTCGTTGCTGTTGTACAGTTTCTTTAACTCAGTTTTTACAGTTATTAAGACAGTGGGCCTTTAAGTGATTCTAGGTTATTTATGTGTTTAGGTAGAAAGATACACTTTATCTCTTTGTTTTTTGTTTGGGTGTTATATTTAAAGTAGTACACTAGCCATTTTATGCATTGAAGCACTGGGGTGCTAGGTTGAAATCCTATCGTACCAAGGTCAACATTTGCATGAGGTGTAGCAAGTGGGGTACAGGCAGGGGCGTACAGAGAAATCGTTGGGCCCCATAGCAAGAATCTGAATTGGGCCCCCTAACTACGCCCAGTGCCCACCCCTGGCCCATCCCACCTCCTGCCCTGGCTCCTCCCCTGCCACACCCCCATTTGCTGTAAAGGGAATGCTGTAGGAACAAAACCCGTAATGCGGTGGAGGAATTGCATGTTTTTTTCCAATTTGGAGTGCTGACTGCAGTCCTATTTAAAACCACAGATAACACTAGTGCTGATAGTGTAGTAGTGTTACCTGCAGTCCTATGTAAAACCACAGATAACACTAGTGTAGATCATGTGGTAGTGTTACCTGCAGTCCTATGTAAAACCACAGATAACACTAGTATAGATCATGTGGTAGTGTTACCTGCAGTCCTATGTAAAACCACAGATAACACTAGTGTAGATCATGTGGTAGAGTTACCTGCAGTCCTATGTAAAACCACAGATAACACTAGTGTAGATCATGTGGTAGTGTTACCTGCAGTCCTATGTAAAACCACAGATAACACTAGTGTAGATCATGTGGTAGTGTTACCTGCGTCCTTAGTGTGCCTCCCTGGGCCTCTCCTATGGGACTTCATGCTGGCGGCGTTGCCTCCTCTTCCGTCTTCTTCTCCTTGACCCCACAGAACGTCCTGATGCAGCTGCGTCAAGACATAGGAACACTGTGGGCATGGTGATTGTGACACACACAGGGACAGACACACACACACAGGGACAGCGACACACAAGGACAGCGACACACACACACAGGGGCAGCGACACACACACAGGGACAGCGACACACAGGGACAGCGACACACACACACAAGGATAGCAACACATACAGGGACACACACAGGGACAGAGACACACACAGGGACAGCGGCACAAAGGGACAGGGACACACAGGGACAGAAACACACACAGGGACAGGGACATACACAGGGACAGTGGGACAGACAGGGACAGATACATACACACAGGGACAGGGACACACAGGGACACACTCACAGGGACAGGGACACACATGGACAGCAACCACATAGGGACAGGGACACACAGTGAGAGGGACAGGCACACACAGGGACAGGCACACACACATAGGGATAGGGACACACACAGGGACAGAGACAAACACAGGGACACAGAGGGACAGACACATAGGGACAGACAGACAAACAGGGACAGGGACACACACATGGAAAGACACACAGCTAAGCCTCACCAAACTCCAGCATGGCTCCCTCCTCTCTGTACAGCAACACAGCTCTCTGCTCCTCTAGCCCCGCCCCCGCTGGTCAAATGGGCGGATGAGGTCAGAAAGGTCCTTTAGCCCACTAAGAATTACTAGAGCAGGGTTGGGAGTGCTGAGCATAGCGGAACACAATTGTGCCGGCCACAGGCCACCTCAAGCGCCATATTAACTAATTAATTATTAATAAATTGACTGAGTATATGTAGGGGGCGGGGCCTTCCATACTCTCCGGGCCCCCCTGTGCCACAGGCCCCATAGCAGCTGCGTGGTCTGCCTATATTGGCAGTATGCCACTGAGTACAGGGCATCATTACCCTAGCCACTTGTATTACTGCCCGCTAGTGAGTTTGGCTATAAAGACCTAATGAAAAGTGCAAGGCCTCCCCATGTTAGTTGATTTAGAAACCTGATATGTGCAATCTGACAATTGATTTGTAAAGAGACAAGACTAACTTCTTGTTTTTTGTATCTCTGTCTTGATTCTGCGATCATAATGAGTTAGTCTCAGCTGTCTGGCACTGGGTGCTCTTGCTAGTCCTGTCAGTTTCAGTTTTACTAACCATAGTGTTTTATTATTTAATATATAATTGTATAATGAGTTCTGTCATCCCAAGTTCATAACCTTATATTTATCTTCATTAAAAAGCATTTGCGTTTTCTTCACTGATGTTTCTGATCTTTGTTATATTATATAAATTAAAGGGATTATCCAACCACTATAATGACCCAGAAAATAATACACTATAAAAATAGATGCAAACATAACATGTGGACTAAGCCCTTACTCTAATGATAAAATATGAGACTCTTAGCCAATATATTGTGATCAAAACACATCTGTGCCCACCTACCCAGCGCCACGGTGGTCTCAGTTCAGGCAGGTCCTACGCTAAACCTACCTATGCGGTTGTGCATCTATTTTTAGGTGCGCAGACCCTGCACATATAGTGTGCTCCTCTTAGTTACCTCTATGTGCATCAGCAACCAATGACAGGAGGAGCAGACACACCTATATGTACCACCTTAATCAAGATCGCCTCTTAGATAGGTGGTGCCAAAAGTGCACACGAATGCTCCTGGGATACAAGCGTATTAAGGTGGTACATATAGGTGTGCGTGCTCTTCCTCTCATTGGTTGCTGATGCACACAGAGGTAACTAGGAGCAGCACACTATATGCGCAGGGTCTGCACACCTAAACATAGATGCACAACTGCAAAGGTAGGTTTAGCGTAGGACCTGCCTGAACTAAGACCATCGCTGGGTAGGTGGGCACAGATGTGTTTTGATCAAAATATATTGGCTAAGAGTCTCAGATTTTCTCATTAGAGTGAGGGCTTAGTCCATATGTTATGTTTGCATCTATTTTTATAGTGCATTATTTTCTGTGTCTTTATAAATGTAGCCTTGTACATCCGCACATTTTACAATCATATTGTGCAGGATGTTTTTGTATCTTTTTTTCATTGACTTTTTTTTATATGTCTTGAAGGAGAGGCACCTTCAGGTGTGAATGCGCTTGTATCCCAGGAGTAGCATTCATGTGCACTTTTGGCCCCCACCTATCTAAGAGGCGACGTTGATTAAGGTGGTACATATAGGTGTGTGCTCCTCCTCTCATTGGTTGCTGATGCACACAAAACAAACAAAGTGACCCCATTTTGGAAACTACAGGATAAGGTGACCGTTTTATTGGTACTATACAGTTTTTATTTTTAGTTTTTTACAACGTTTATCTGACAGGTTAGATCTTATTTCACAGAGGATGTTGTTACGGACGCGATGATATCAGATATGTCTACTTTCTTAGTTTGTTTCAGTTTTACATAATAAAGCATTTTTTTAAAAAAAATGATGCTTTTGTGTCTCCATTCTGAACACCATATTTTTAAATTTTTCTTGTGGAGGGGCTCGTTTTTTGCAGGAAGATGTTTTTATTGGGTACATGTAACGGGAGGCCGGCGACGCGCTCCCTCCATGCAGCGCCGCTGGACCTCTCTGCCCCCCTAGAGACGAGCAGTAGGGAATTGAAGTGCTGGTCTGGTCAGCCAGCACTTCATGAGTTAATTATCTTTTGGGTTTTTAGTCATGTGGAGCTGATCACACCACATGGCTACTTTGCATATTGTTTTGGCAGCAATGCTCCGACTCTGGTCATGTGATGCTGGCCACATCACATGATCCTGGGCGGGCTATTTAAAGATGGCAACTGCCTAGACAAATTGCCTGTTATTGAAGTTCCTTCCTTGCAGTGGTGTGCGTATTTCTACTTGTGACCTGCCATGACCTGCACCCTTTGCCCTTACCGAATAGACCATGGTCCCATTTGTCTATGGACTTTATCACGGACCTTCCATGTTCAGAGGGTAAAACTGTTATCTTGGTGGTGGTTGATCGTTTTAGCAAGATGTGTCATCTAATCCCATTGTGTAAGCTTCCGTTAGCCAAGGTCCTGGCTGCTGTATTTATTGATCACATTGTCAAATTACATGGGGCTCCAGATAATATTGTGTTGGACCGAGGCGTGCAATTCGTGTCTAGGTTTTGGAAGGCCTTCTGTCAGAAGATAGGTACCTCCCTGTCCTTCTCGTCGGCCTTCCATCCCGAGTCTAACGGGCAAACCGAACGGGTTACCCAGTCGGTTGAGCAATTCTTGAGATGTTATGTTGCTGAGAATCAACATTTATGGGTCAAATTTTTATCTCTGGCCGAATTTGCTCTGAATAACCGTGTTAACTCCTCCTCTGGGGTCTCTCCTTTCTTTTGCAATATGGGTTTTCATCCTCGGTTTGGCTCATTCTCCCCATCGCATTCCACTGTACCAGAGATTAAGGGGGTATTTCAGGAACTGTGCACAGTTTCGGCTTGGGTTCAAACAAACCTGGAAAGAGCCCAAGAGATTCAGAAAACTAAAGCGGACAGGAGACATTCCCAAGGGGTTGAATTCAAGGTAGGGGACAAGGTGTGGTTGTCCACTAAAAACCTGCATCTGAAGGTATCATCCCATAAGTTTGCACCCCGGTTTATAGGACCTTATGTGATTATTAAGGTGATTAATTCTGTGTCCTTTAAGTTGCGCCTGCCTGACTCCTTCCGTATACATGACGTATTCCACAAGTCCCTGCTGAAAAGGTTTATTGCTCCGGTTCTGCCTGAGGAACATTCTCCACCTCCGTTAGAGGTGGATGGGCAGATGGAACATGAGATTTCGGATACTGTGGATATTAGAAGGGTCCGAAACTCATTCCAATACTTGGTACATTGAAAGGGGTTCGGACCAGAGGATAGATGCTGGGTACCGTTGACCAAGATTCATGCGGACAGCCTCATTAAAGCTTTTAATTTGCTGCATACCGATAAGCCGATTTCCCCTGGTAAGGGTCCGGTGGCCCCTCGTGAAGAGGGGGGTACTGTAACGGGAGGCCGGCGACGTGCTCCCTCCGCGCAGCGCCGCCAGACCTCTCTGCCCCCCTAGAGACGAGCAGTAGGGAATTGAAGTGCTGGTCTGGTCAGCCAGCACTTCATCAGTTAATTATCTTTTGGGTTTTTAGCTATGTGGTGCTGATCACAAAACATGGCTACTTTGCATATTGTTTTGGCAGCAATGCTCCGCCTCTGGTCATGTGATGCTGGCCACATCACATGATCCTGGGCGGGCTATTTAAAGATGGCAACTGCCTAGACAAGTTGCCTGTTATTGAAGTTCCTTCCTTGCAGTGCTGTGCGTATTTCTACTTGTGACCTCCTATATTACCTGACCTTTGCTTGTGACCACGACCTTGCTTTTGCCTCATCCTCGGATCCTGACGTACATTCCTGGTTTGAGCTTTGTTTGCCTGACTATTCGACTATTGTGTCTGTTTGTTTCTGTGTGCATTTGTTGTTCTCCCTTCCCTGCACCCTCACGTAGCAGAGTAGGGTTTGCCGTCCAGTTGCTCCCCCTGGACCTTTAGCCTTGGGTGTGGCAAATAGGCAGGGACAGAGGTGGGGTTAAGTCAGGCTGCACTTCTCCCCCTTGTTCCTGTCGTGACAGTACATGTGATTTTTTTGATCATTCATTATTACACTTTTTGGGGCAAGGTGAAAAATTGGTAATTTTAGCACAGTTTTTATTTATTTATCTTTATGGTGTTCACCTGAGGGGTTAGGTCATGTGATATTTTTATAGAGCTGGTTGTCACGGATGCTGCGATACCTGATATGTATACTTTTTCTTATTTATTTAAGTTTTACACAATAATATCATTTTTGAAACAAATGTTTTAGTGTCTCCATAGTCTGAGAGCCATAGTTTTTTTTATTTTTTGTCCAATTATCTTAGATAGGGTCTCATGTTTTGCGAGATGAGGTGAAGGTTTGATTGGTAATATTTTTGGGGGCATACGTCCTTTTGATCGCTTAGTGTTGCACTTTTTGTGATGGTAGGTGACAAAATATGGCTTTTTTGGCACTATTTTTATATTTAGGTCATGTAATATTCTATAGAGCTGGTTGTTACGGACACGTTGATACCAAACATTTTTAGGGTATTTTATTTTATTCATTTTTACCCAATTATAAATGTGCGTATATGGAGGGGGGGGGATGATTTTTTTTTTTTTTTTTACTTTTTTCCCTACTTTTTTCATTTTTTTTTTTACACTTTTTTGAAGATCCAGTGGGTCTGATGCCTCTATAATACACTGCAGTACACTATATAGTGTACTGCAGTGTATTGTCATTCAAAGTAAGCCTGAAGCCTGGCTCCTGCCTTTATCATACCCATGGCAAGTGATATACCATGGCAAGTGATATACCATGGCAAGCCAGATGCCTGTGAAGGCTTCCGGTTGCCAGGATAACCATCGGGACACTGCCATAGCAGAACAGCGGCCCAAGGGAAGGAGGAAGCTCCCTCCCTCTGTTCTGATCAAAGTATCGGGATGCTGCCACAGCAGCACAACACCCTATGGGGGAGGGAGCTTCCTCCATGTTAACCCTTTCCATGCCGCGGTCCCTAAGGACAGCGGTATGGAAGGGCTTAAATGGACGACATCACTGCCAACACCTATGTAGGCTGTTACAGCAGATTGTCAGCTATATGTTACAGCTGACAATCTACTACCGCTCGGCCATCCTAAAGCCTGGAGGGGACATGAGTGATTGAGGGGGCAGGAAGGGGTGGGGGGATCGGCCCCCTCATTACCTGGCTCAGCCCTCCTGAAGTGGGGCACAGTAGACACAGCAGCTCAACCCCGATCTCCTCAACATTCACTGAGGAGATTGGAGCTGCGCTGCTGAACGCTGTGATTGGTCAGTCAAATCTGACTGACCAATCGCAGCAATCAAAGGCAGGGACCGCTGTGATTGGTCCCCTGCTGGGTGCCCGGACAGCTCAGCTGTCCATAGCACCCGTTTAGATGCCGATGTCACTGCAGGTATACTTGCAGTGACACTCAGATCTCATGCCGTACTGTGCATATCATGATGCAGTAACTAACACCACATCATGACGTACACAGTACGTCATTAGTCACTAAGGGATTAATCATCTGTTTTTGTTTACTTTATACCAGTTAGATTTTTTTTTTTTTTTAGGGTGTTATTCAATTTAATTAAACCACATCAAGGTGATCAATGCAACAAAACACTGGGTATCGCACAAATGTATCTGTGAGTGATAACAAATTTAGGCCTAAATATGTTTCCGTTTATTTCTGTCTCCACATGTTTCCAGTTTTTTTTTTTTTTGGGGGTGGGGGGTGTTGGTTATATTCAACAAACATACTGTATATGTGATTACTACACCAATACAAAATGAAGCACACAAAATTATCTGTGAGTGATAACAAATTTAGGCTTAAATCTGTTTCCTTTTATATCTGTCTCCACACTTTTCACATTAGTTTTTTTGGGTGGTTGTTGATTATATTCAAACCTGCATATGCACAATTACTACACCAATACAAAGGGTATTGCCCAATGTTACCTGAGAGGCCCAAATAGGTTAGGGCTACAGAAGGGTTCGAAACTCAAGACCTAGAGCCAGAATGTGGGTAGTTGGATCACCAACTATCGAACCAGAAGTAGTAGTAGTAATAGTAGTAGTCCGCAGTTGTACCTACTGGCTTCGGAAAGGCATAACATTATTGTTGAGGAGAAAGAGGATGATATTGTGGATTGGATGGCTCAGTCCTCTCAGTAGCATCAGGATGACGTGGAGGTGACTTTGGAGTCTGACACCGTTTCATGGTACAGGAGTCACAGCGATCCTACTGCTCCACCTTCTTGCATCCTTAGAAAAGGCTTTCAGTGGAGCCCTTCCAGTCTTTACTACTCCATCCTAGTGGGGCACCAACCTATGGTAAATAGTCAAAAGAGTCTCCATTTTGACAACTTGCATGAGAGCTATCCCCATTTGGGCTGCCCCGAGGAGGAGGTTAGGGACCCCATGCATAGCTGTGTTTATGATGGTGGTAATAGTAGCACCTGTATCCACTGCACTGGCAGTGAGGGCAATGACAGTGGCAGTCGGGGAAAATGCAGAGCAGGGGAGGGGGACCAAGTAGCCGACCATGATATCTCAAAGTCTGCTGAAAGCTTCAGGGAAGGTGAGGACTCAGATGATGATTGGGTGCTGGACAGGACCTGGAAGCTGGATTGGGGTGCTGAGGAGGAAGCAACATTGGTGGAGAAGGGCAGTGGGGGCAGCGGTAACAATAAAGAGCAGAAGCAACATACTGCCCAAATGACAGCCAAGCCAATGTATCCTTCAGACACTGTGGGTGGGTTAGGCCAAAAATGTACTAGAACTAAGCCCAGCTTGGGTATCTGTAGCTCTGTACAAGCTACTCACGTATGGTGCTTTTTCTCTACATGACGGATATACAAAACCACAGCGGTGTGCAAGATCTACAGGATTAAAATAAGCCGTGGTAGTTCCAACACACTCAAAGCTACCAGAGGTCTATTGCAACACATGAGGTGGCATCACGGAATCCTTTGGGAAAATACAACTGGCCAGCATTTCTAGTCCGAATAAGTCTGTCCTCCATCTCCTGGTCCTCTTTGTGGCAGCCAACCCGCATCCCCAAGCAGCACACAATCTTTGTCATCATCTTCATCATCATGACCTTCTTCTTCTCCTGCTAAGACTCCTCCTTCTCCATTGTGAGACATCTATAACAGAATGTTTGACCATAAGAAAACTTTTCTCCAAGGAAATTGGCGTGTGTACAAGTTAAAACCTCACCTGGCCACGTTGCTGGTGGTACACTCCCTTATTGTAAAAGTGTCCTGTATGTGGCGTTGAATGTGAGCCACTCCTTGTGATTCTCAATGTGGAAAGTTGCATGGTAGACACCTACAGCAGTTATTAAGGGCAGGGACAGTACATGTCTTTTGTGGCCCACTGGGTCAAACTTTTTTGCAGCCATGGGGAGTCAGAAACCCAGCAACATGACCAGGTCCCTTTGACTCCCCCTCCTTATATTGTATTGGTCTGGCTCCCAAAGCAAGCACTTATTTGCCTCCTCCACCTTGTTCACCATGGACAAGGTCCTGTCCCCAACAGCAGCAGGGCACAGTGTCGCTCACACTACCCTTCCTTCCTGTCACGTGTTTCAAGCCACGCGTTGCCACCTCATGTTGGAGCTGATTTGCCTGGGCAACAGTGGCCACACCGGTGAGCAGTTGCTTAATTACATGAAGCAGCAACTATCCCACTGGATGTCACCCCAACTCTAACTGGGCAAGGTTGTTTGCAAAAATGGGTGCAACATCCTGGCCATCCTGAACCTGAAGGAAATAACACATGCTGCCTGTGTGGCCTTTTAAAAAAATGCACTGGCTTGTCCAAAGGGCTGGCAATGTCCAGAGGACTGTCTCTCTTTTCAGCCATTCCTAAGTGGTAAGGAACACTCTCCTGGACTTGCAGCATCACAATGTTCTGCAGCTACACCACTTAATCTGCATCGTTGTAACTCACTGGAATTCAACATTGTTGAGCATTTGTTTGAACAGGGAAAGTCATGAATAATTTGGTCATGCACAACACCACCTCGGCAGGCAGCAAGTGTGGTTTCCATATCAGGCAAGGGCAGCTCATTCCGTTCATACTGCAGTGGTCCCTCACCCACTCATATGCACTCATGTAAAAGGTGGCAACAAAGGAGGAGGAAGAAGAACAGCTAACACATCTTGCTGATGGCCCTGTAGCAGTTGGGGGCCCACAATGAGAAACTCCCATGGGGAAGAGGAGTAGGTGCTGCCACTTGAGGAAGAAGAAGAGGAGTCAGAATTGGAGGACCAAGAGGATAATGATGATGACGGTGACACTGGCCACAACACCCAGTCGTCTCAGTGGGGGACGGAGGTGGAAAGAACTGGCTTCTTGGGGGCGCTGGCCAGAATGGCAACCTGTATGCTCGCTTGCTTAGTCAGTGACAAGAGGATTGTTGGGAGGACTAATTATGTTATTACCAAGAAACACTGTGTATGTTGCTTTTTGCAACTTATACAGTCCGCCTGCCACCAGATTGTCTGAAAGGGAGGCCACTCTCCGCAGACTCAGCTTTCTCCCGTCACCACCTGCAGCAGAAGCTGCAGCAGCAGTAGCATCAGCAGCAGTCAGTCCAGTTTCCTCACCATAAGGAAGCAGTTTTTCCACTGACTGCCTACCTGTCTCCATCATGCCACTGTTGCCATCATGCCACTGCAGTGACCTGCCAACCATTATGTCCTGTACAGCTGTTGCTGCCACCTCCATCATGACATTGCTGCCATCATGCCACTGCTGCAATCTGCCAACCATCATATTCTGTAAAGATATGACTGCTGCTGCAGGCGCTGCTGCCTCAGCTGCTGCTGCCTCAGCTGCTGCTACTCCTCGTTGCTATTTCCCCTACTGTCACCACTTTTAACACAAAGCATTTACCATCTGCTAGTAGTACTTTTATTACTATTACTATTATACCCCTAGACAGCCGTTATATTGCATTGTATGTTCAATGCTATGCTGCTTCTGCTGGTATTATTATTATTATTATTAATAATTTATTATCCAATTAAAAGGGATTTTTTTTAGGCTTGTTCGTAACAAGCCACTTTTTCTCCTGACAATAAACACTTGTGCATGTCATGGACACGCATTCTGGCCATGTCAAGGCATATTTTTTGGATGCTTGGCTCCCCAAGCCACATATTTATTTATTTATTTCATCATTTATTTATTTTTATCTCATAACACCATGCGCTTAAACATTATCCCCCCCCCCTCCCCCGACAATTTTTAGAGGCTTTGGAATATGAAAAAGCACAACAATTTTACAATTGTTGGTAAGTTAGCCAATAAAAAAATGAGAGGAGCATCAACTAGGGGACATGGCTGTATTTGTGGTGCTGCTGATGTTGGTGGTGTTGGAGCTCCTGCTGTAGAGAGAGGACATTGTCTATCTGTGCCAGCTACGCACCGAAATGAAAGACCTTCCTCTGGTGCACGCAGGCGACAGGAGGTTCTGCTCTACGAATGGTGAGGCCAGAACAAGTAAAGGCGGTAGCAGATTGGATGGCTGACAGTGCCTCCAGTTCCTTTCCACATTATCTCCCACTCCCCTGCTGAAAACACAGAGTTAACACTGTGGCCCAAGGGCATCCGTCTTGCACCTCAACCCCGTGCACATCAGCCAAGCAGTCTGAGCCCCAAGTCATGCAGCAGTCATTTATACTTTTTGATGACTCTGCAGTTTCCATGGGCCATCCACCTAGCCCTGCTACAGAAATGGAAGAGATTGAGTCCCCCAAGGCCCAACCACTTATGTATGAGGATGAGGACATGGGAGGACCACTGCTGCATGATAATGATGACAAAACACAGGTGTCAACTGCTGCAGCTTTCTGCAGTGTGCAGACTGGCAAGGAGTGCAGGGGTGAGGAGTGGGTAGAAGATGATGTGAAGGATGATGAAGTCCTAGACCTCACATGGCATCCAGGTCACCAGAGTGATGTGTGCAGCAAAAGAGGGATCAGGTTGCAAAAGCAGAGCGGACAGCCCCCAGCCAGTATGCCTGCTACTTTCCAATGCGCCGAGGGACAGAGCACACCAAAACCAGCTCAAAGGAGTCCCTTGGCATGGCTGTTCTTCAGGCAATGTGCTGACAACAAGACACGAGTAGTTTGCATGCTGTGCAGTCAGACCATGAAGCGAGGCATAAATGTTCTAAACCTGAGCACCACCTGCCTGACAAGGCGTCTAACTACAAAGCATGAGCT
Organism: Rhinella marina; assembly: GCA_900303285.1. NCBI lineage: Eukaryota > Metazoa > Chordata > Amphibia > Anura > Bufonidae > Rhinella > Rhinella marina. Next base: position 21,700 of record ONZH01013496.1, read on the forward strand.
GCAGTGGAGTAGACACCTGAAAAACCGCAAAATATTTGAGGCTCTTCCTGATCCCTCTTCTGCTGTGGTCTCGGCCTCTTCCTCCCTCTCTGGTATGATAGGGCTACCTGGCACCCCTCAAAGTGAGGATGTGACAGCAACACCACCACCAGTGTCACCAAGCATCTCCACACTGTCCCATGGACGTGTTCAGCTGTCCATCCACCAAACACTGGAGAGAAAGACTAAGTGTTCCCCTACCCACTCACAAGCCCTGGCCCTAAATGGCAGCATTTCAAAATTCCCACCGTTTGAAATGCTGCCATTCCGTTTGGTGGACAGAGACAGTTTTAAAATGTTGATGACAGCAGCTGTCCCATGGTACATGGTTCCCAGCCGCCACTACTTTTCCAGGTGGCCTGTCCCTGCCCTGCATGAACAAATGGCAAAAAACATCAGCTGTCCACTGCGCAACGCCATCAGTGGCAAGGTCCTCCAATATGTTGACCAGTAAGCAACATCTCCCTAACTGCCCACTGGGTAAATGAAGTCATGGATGGGCCTGGGGCAATAAGCGGTTTTCGCACACTTGCTACCACCACCAAGGATTGCTGGAGTTTTCTCGGTGCCTCCTGTTGCCTTCTCCTCCTCCTGGCTTCTGTGTGCGCTTTTGGTGTTCTTAACCTGCTGCTGCTCACTTGTCCGCGCTGCACCATAACTTCTGCCTTCCTGCTCGCTGCCTCATTTGCGATGTACCCACAAGGTGCACATGCTGGAAAGATTGTGTGAGCAGCAGCAGGCGATAATTGAGTTTCAGATGCAGCACGCGAGGGTGAGCCTCCATGCAGGACGTGCGTGCCATGTTGTGCTGTTTTGAGTACTCCACCAACATAGCCAGTGCCAATGACGCCATCCTCAACGGTGCTATCCCACTTCTATGTCTCAATAGCTGCCAGGTACACAGCTGTCCAGCTAGGGCACAGTTTTGGAGGATGAGGAGGATGATGAGGAGGAGGAAGAGGATCCATGTTCACAGCAAGCTAGAAGCCAAATCAGCTCACAGGCATCCCTGGAGCTTGGCTGGGGGGATACAGAAGACATAGACAATACACCTCCCACCGAGGACATCTTGTCATTGCCTCTGGGCAGCCTGGCACACATGAGCAACTACATGCTGAAAGAGATGAGCGAGT
>ONZH01013497.1:0-133454 GCA_900303285.1 Rhinella marina
GAAGAGGAGGAGAATGTCGGCGAGACAGTAGAGGGTACAGTGCTCAGTCCCTTAACTCTTGAGCGTGTATGGGCTGAAGAGGAGGACTTGGAGGAGGAGGAGGAGGAGGAGAAATGGAGAGTCAGGCCAGTGAGGAGAGAGAATTCTTGCGTGTTGGGACTCTGGCGCACATGGCAGACTTCATGTTAGGCTGCCTATCCCGTGACCCTCGCGTTAGAAGAATTTTTTCAAACACCGATTACTGGGTGTTCACTCTCCTGGACCCACGGTACAAGCAGAACCTTTCCACTCTCATCCCTGCAGAGGAAAGGAGTATGAGAGTGAATAGATATCAACAGGCCCTGGTGCACAAGCTGAAACAATTCTTCTTTCAGGAGGGCCCCCTACAGGCCCTCTATTCAAACAATTTTTCCAGAAGTCCACCTACAGGCCCTCTCTTCAAACAATTTTTCGGGAGGGCCCCTACAGGCCCTCTATTCAAACAATTTTTCCGGAGGTCCACCTACAGGCCCTCTCTCCAATTCCAGTTCCAAGTTTTATTTGCGCATACTGCATACATTTTTATTTTTGCGATAGGTGTGAAAAATAATATTACTTGCGAATCTATATTGCCCAACATTGGATACGGTAGCAAGTAGAAGACCAAACACATGCTGCTCACAGGGTTCCGCAAATTCCTGGTCCACCCGCAAATTCCTTGTCCACAATGTCAAGGAGGTAGAGGTTCTGTGGATGAGCAACAAGTCCTTCTGTACTGAAATCGCTGACAAAGTCTCCATCTAAGAAGCTACAGACCATTGTGGAGAGAGCGGCACAGCTCACCATCAAAGTGAGGAACCCCAACGCCAGACTGCGCAGAGAAGATAACGAATAAATATCTCTGTGGTTATTTTTGCTAAATAAAAGTTAACTAAACCCCCCAAAAATTCATCTGTTCCTGTGCCTGATCCACCCAAGTTGAATCTGTCCCATCATGAGAAAGTCCCACCCAAGGAGTCCCCACTGTAACTTGCTTCCCATACAACTACCTCACCCCCGACACCTGTGTCCTCGCCATTGTCCACCACCTCCTCAGACAACACTGGTAAATCACCACTGTCAGCACACGGAAACAGTAAAAGGTCTTGCGAATTGGGGCAGAGAATGTTCTGGGCTAGCACATCAGAGAAGGGGTGACTATGGGGTTCCAGGGAGTACGTGACCACATGCAATCTCCATCTAAAAAGTCATGCCACACTTGATCAATCTCATAATTTACGACTGTAACGGTTGATGCTAATTTTTAAGTTGGGGTCCTGTGTCGTCATTCTAACTCTATCCGGCTGTTGTCACCACCACACACGCTATCCCAGGGGGCACTCCTCTGGCTCTTCCAGCGAAACCTCCTTCCCCCCAGCCTGCCCCCCACCTACAGGCCCTCTCTCCAAACAATTTACGTCTTTGTCCTATCTTTCTCTCTCTCCAAACCATTTTTCCGGATAGCTGCCATATACGGTTTTAAACTGAGTAGTATACATACCACAGTTGATCAATCTCATAATTTACGACTGTACCGGTTGATGCTAAATTTTTAAGTTGGGCTCCTGCGTCGTCATTCTAAATACATCCGGCTGTTGTCACCACCATACACGCTAGACCAGGGGGCACTCCTCTGGCTCTTCCAGCGAAACCTCCTTCCCCCCACCTACAGGCCCTCTCTCTATACTATTTACCCGGATAGGGGACGTATTAGATATTGTACTGATGTTTTTTGTTTTTCTTCTTTTAATTGCCTCCTGACCTGTGATAGGCAGAGCATGGACACGTCCCCTTAGCTGCAGTGGGAAAGACACTCCCCTGGCCAGAGCAAGCTCTTTTTCCGTTTTCCGTGTTCGAAATATCCATTAAATATAGGGTCCCAAGATAGGGGACGTATACGGTATTAAACTGAGAAAAATCGATACCATACGGGTTAAAGCAACAGTTTTCCCAAATCCATCCGGCTGTTGTCACCACCACACACGCTAGCCCAGGGGGCACTCCTCTGGCTCTTCCAGCGAAACCTCCTTCCCCCTACCTACAGGCCCTCTCTCCATACTATTTACCCGGATAGGGGACGTATTAGATATTGTACTGATGTTTTTTTTGTTTCTTCTTTTAATTGCCTCCTGACCTGTGATAGGCAGAGCATGGACACATCCCCTTAGCTGCAGTGGGAAAGACACTCCCCTGGCCAGAGCAAGCTCTTTTTCCGTTTTCCGTGTTCGAAAAATCCATTAAATATAGGGTCCCAAGATAGGGGACGTATACGGTATTAAACTGAGAAGAATCGATACCATACGGGTTAAAGCAACAGTTTTCCCAAATCCATCCGGCTGTTGTCACCACCACACACGCTAGCCCAGGGGGCACTCCTCTGGCTCTTCCAGCGAAACCTCCTTCCCCCCACCTACAGGCCCTCTCTCCAAACAATTTACCTGGGTAGGGGGACATATTAGATATTGTACTGATTCTGAATTGCCTCCTGCAATAGACGGGAATCGAACCCAGATCAACTGCTTGGGAAGTAGCTATGCTCACCACTATACCACCAGCAGGCACAGCAACTGATAAGAACAGATACTAAACTTGATGTCAGCTGCAGTGCCAGCATGAGCAGTGGTGTCACCTGCAGGCGGTGATGGACCTTCGTTGCACCTAGTTGGGTGCTTCCCTAACATGTGATGGGTCGCCTCGCCTTTCTTGGTCTGGGTGAGCACAATTGCCATGAGGGTAACCACCAGGCTTTTGCCTGAGAATTTGGGGTAATGGTGGGATTAGGCAGCCTCAGAGGCATCCATGCATGCTGCCCCTGCTGTTTCCTGTCCATTTCCGTGGTGTTTCCATCATTTTCTGATGTTTCCAGGTTTTCACCCAGCCTTCCCTAGTCAGAGCCTTGGTCCCCCGCAAAAATGCTCGAGTCTCCCATTGACTTCAATGGGGTTCGTTATTCGAAACGAGCACCCGAGCATCGGGAAAAGTTCGAAGTTCGAGCATTTTAGTGCTCGCTCATCTCTACTAGTGATGTATGTGCAAATTATAGTAAATCTGGCAGGCCATGGCTTTCCCCACCCCAGTTAAGTCTTCCTTTCATCTTTTCAAAAGCATCAAAAAGATGCTGCAAATATGGCATGCACTATAACTTGCAACATTTTTTACGTCCCAAAAGTGCATACAGATGTTATCTACATGGTCTGACAACTTACAACATATACGTTAAAGGGGTTTTGCAGGGGTATTGTTTATAAAGCACTCGAAGAAAGATAAAAAAAAATATGAAAGAAGCCATACCCTCAGTGATCCCCCACTGATCCCGTTCTGATGCCTATGGGCTTCCCTATTGATTTTAACTTTCTTGTCCATCACACAAGAAGTGCCTGGTGATACCTGCTGAGCCAGTTATTGGCCAAATCTCCTGGGAGTATCCCATCCTTTACTTTAAGCTCTTTTTAAAAAAATTCTCCCCATGCACACCCACTTTAACAAGGAATCTATTTAAAGGGAAAACTTAAAACATGCCTCCAAAGCCACCCACATTACCATAAAGTAGCCAGCAGTATGTTACTAAAGATGCTCTTCTTCCTCCGGTCAGCTGCGCCAAAATCTTGAAAACTAAACTTTAATCCCTTCAGGCACTAGGTAACAGCAGAGCTTGAAGTCAAAGGGGCAGTGGCCTCCTCGCTTCAAGTCAGGATAACGCGCCCCCTTCGCCTCTGATTGACAGCAAAGCTGTCTAAAGACTTTTGCATCTAGCTTAGACGTCGGGCGCATTCGCAAGCCTACAGCCGGATTTGCCGAACAGCTGAAAACTTTTGGCTGTCAATCAGAGGCAGAGGGGGCAGGGAAAGCGGGCGCAGTTATCCTGACTTGAAGCGTGGAGGCTGCTGCCCCCATGACTTCAATCTCTGCCGTTACATAGCGCCGGAAGGGATTAAGATTTTGGCACAGCTGACCGGAGGAAGAAGAGCATCTTTAGTAACATACTGCTGGCTACTTTACGGTAATGTGGGTGGCTTTGGAGGCATGTTTTAGGTGACAGGTTCCCTTTAAATGTTGACATGTATGGCATGCTTTACAAGTAGGTACTTGGATGTTCATCATGATGCAAAAATCACTTCCTAAGGCAAAGCCTCAAGTGTAACACGGAGTGAAAACTTTGCCTTAGGAAGTGGTGCAAAACAAAATGAATGTTTTTTGGTGCTCTATTAATCACTATGTTGTGAACCACTACCTTAAATTCTGTACTAGGCATAAATCACTATACAAGTTTTATTCTGACTATTCATTAAATGAATAGCATTAAGTGGATACCATATCTGTTCATCATGCTTTAGACAATAGCACCATATAATGTAGACATTTAAAAACAAACGAAAGAAGGGAAAAAAACAGGAAAGCACAAAGAAGAATTGAAAGAAGTAATAAGGAAGGAGAGAGCAAATGAGGGCCTATTACTAGACCTATGTAAGGAAGAAGTAGTGGCCTATAAAGAAAGTTTAAGGTTGTGGCATCCCATTCAAGCAGATGTGACCACTGAGGCCTGTGACTGGCCACAGAGGTCACAGGACCAGGTCATTTCCTGGTCTTGTGGGGGCAGGAAGCATCCAGGAATGGAGCAGTGCCTTAGACACAGTGTTTTAGATGTGTTTTTTTTATGGGGAGCAGGTTAGGGGGATTGAGGTTGTTGTCTCCTATGCCAGACAACCAATTTACGCAATCCAAGAGTCACTAGTACATGAATCTTCAAAAGATGAAAAGATTACTGAATGGGAAAAGGTGAAGGAACTTTTGTAGTTGGGGTAGACAAAACACTATATTATTTTCAGTGGCTGCTGCAAATATGCAACGCACAGGACATGGTCAATGCAGTTTCTTTTCTAGTACACTCCCAGTGAAGACAGAGAAATAATGTAAACTAGACAAAATCTCACACAATAGCAGTTTTCATGTTAAGACCCCTGTAAAGATACAGGGGGGAACTTGTCACATTGAACATGATATCCAAGCTATAGAGCAGGAGAAGCTGTGCAGATTGATATAGTTTTGGGGAAATAGATTCAGTATAAGTTGAATTAAGTTAAATTCAAGGTCACTTTGAAATGACTTTGAAGTCAAGGAGGTGATGCTATTCAGTGACTAATAGCCTTCCGTCTATGACTGTGTATACAGAGATAGCTGTCAATCACTGATAGGACCGCCTCTAAACAAAACTATATTTCAATCTGCTCAGTATCTCTACAGATTACAGTGCATTTTCATGACTAAGTATCTTGGGTTTGACATGCACCATTATCAAATGCAATATTTATCTTCTAAACTTTATAGTAAATTTTTTTTTAAAGAGAATTCTTGTAATATCTACAAAAACAAGAGGTTAACGGGTCTTTTAAATAACTAGGGAACCACATTGGAATGGTCTGTTGATATACATATTCTATCTGTAAAGGGCATGTATACTTACCCAACTCGATACCAAGCTCTGGACTTTTAATTCATCATTATCTGCATCACTGACCACAGTAATGGAAATTCTATAAAATGTCCCACCTGTACAAAAACACAATGATCAAGTCAGGACTTCACAAACACTGACAGACATTGAGATGTTCTGACTTTAGTAACTATCCGATCATTAAATTATGATTGATTAATCTACTACTATTTGCTTTTCACATTGAGGATTTCTAATATAGCTATGTTAGTACAGTACATGAAAATGTAAAATCTATGAAAAAATGCTTCTATAGGTAGAAAAAAAGGTTAAAGTAGTATTACCATCCAACACTGCTGCTATGGGACATTAATGGACGAACTTTTGAAAGAATTAGTTCTTAGTGTTCTAATGAAAAATTAACATACATCAAAGAACATATTATTTCCTGCTCTTAAATTGAGTATTTAAGTCATATGTTTGGGGGATAATTTACAAAGAACTTTTATTGATTTCAAGTTATATCTGAATGCAGAACTTCCACTGATTACTGCAGCCGGGACAGTCTTTTCTGAGAACATAGCCATGATCTTGTCACTAATGGCACAAATCTTTGTCTCATGGGAATTTTCATCTCAAGAACATAGAATATGTAATACAATATACGTGTGTATTTGTAAAAGATGTTAGGCAATAGAGTTTAGGTAATAAAATAACAGAAGTAGTTATTTTTCTAGCTTTATTAGACTGATTACAAGGGCATACATACCACACAGGCAAACCATGTGACCATTATGGCACCCTTAGAGAGGGGACGGCTTAAGCTTTCTTTGCTACTCCCCTTCCTAGGGGTAGAAGAAACACCAGATCCTCTATCCTGGGTCTCAAAACCCAGTACCATAATGAAGATCCAATTTACTATGGATAACCTTTCCAGTTCAAATTTGCTTAAGTAGCAGAAACACGTAAAATGAAAGCTGGACTCTTGGTTTCTACAGGAAACAAGACTTTCATGCAGTACTGCCACATAATACAGTACATGTATTCTCGTATAAAGGAAAATAGCAGCATTTTTAACATTTCAATAATGCACTGATTCTTTTGAATTTCAAGAACTGTCTGTCTCCTGCAGACAATGAAGACCTACAATGTTAGTGTATTTTTGACCCTAAAGATTATTGTGCCTACAGTACTTTGACAGTTTGATATTTGCCTTTTAGTTGCTAGTGTACTTGTAGTGGCTGCTATAAAACAGCCAATATAATACTCTACATTATGATCTATGTCAAACTCACAAGTGTTATTACAAGTATATTTTGCTTGGAGCAAAGCCAAATAAAACAATTTTAGGTAAGTCAAATACATGTTTTATCTCAAGTTTTATATTTACTTTTAATTTTACTTTTTTTTTAAATGTAAAGTGCAACTGCACTTTCAAAAATATTGACATGTCATAGACATAGTCAGAGTCGGGCTCATAGAAAGTCTATGAGCCAGTCTTCAGCTAAAAATGAGAGATAGGCTTCAGCTAAATGCTTCGTTTATGGTGGGGGTTTCAGCACCAATCAAAACTTCTGACATTTCTTTATGCAGTTTCAAAAGTTTTGTAACAGTGGAGTAAACTTTAAGTCCTGGTAGTTACATTCAATTCCGAATATTATAAACTGTGCTTCTGGTTTATCAGGCAAATGGCATTAATTATATGGCATCATCAGATATTAGTACAACACAATTTAACTACACTTTGCGGAGACTGCAAAGAATGTCGCAACATGTGCCAATGTAAAAGAAAAAAAAAGAAAAATGATTGCTAATGATTCTTGTTTTGTCATCTAGTAAATTTTGCACCAAGTTTTAATTTGTTTCGACTAAAGTACAACTCAAGAAAGAAAATTAATACATCTTGAATCATACGACAGCGGTCAAGTAACACAGATCAAGACTGCACCACAATAGTTGATGTCTACCGTTGAACCAGATACATAAGATTAGAATAAAAGGCAGTGCCATGGGTTGTCCATGGATTGTATTGCTTATCATAGTTCAGCTTCATTAAAGGTAATGGGGCAGAAGTGCAAAGGAGACATTTTGTTCAAGTATTCTAACTCTATTCTAATCTAGGATGTGCCCATGTGGAAGCCGCATATAGATGAAACCTTACCCACTTGTAGCAGTCAACTGCTGCATGATTTTGAAGGCAAGTATGAGACAAGAGCCAAAAGTTTGTGCATGCATTGGCTATCATGAGTGGGCGTTATTTTATCTACATATGTCTGCAGAAGGGCTATAACAAAATCTTTTACAACCCACCTAAAAATAGCTTTCTTTAAATTTTTTTTTAACTCTTCAACAATGGTCTGAGGCTGTTGTTCATACTGGTAGTTACATTTCACAACCGGGTGAGGGCCCCAAGACGATGACTACTCTTTTGCAAAAACTCCTTATCTTGAACCGTGACTTTCTGTTCACATATTTTCTGTAGAAACAATGGGGCACATTCATTAAGACTGGCATTTTAGACTCCGGTCTTAATAAAGCCCCATCGCTGGTGGTAGATCGCCTGAAGTTATGAAGAGGCCGCTTCTAAATGTAAGACAGTTTCTGAGCTGTCTTACATTTAGACCATTTTCAATGCTTGAAACAGGCTGGCCTGTCCCCTTTCCTGCCCACTTTTTTAGACCTGGCATCGGTGGGGAGAAGTCACAGATTGTGGCGCAACTAGCCATTGCACCACAATCTGCGCCTGAAATACGCCTAATTTAGGCGTATTTCAGCTTTATAAGTGACCCCCAATGTCTTCTCCATTTCACTACTTGTAAGGATTTTTTTTTTAACATGCAGAAAGGTTCCTATTTTAACAGTAATTATGATTAATTAAGTTCTTAAGTCAGCATATTACCTGAAAGATTTAAATGACATTTAGTCACGCATAGTCACACGTAAAGTGGAGACATCTACAAAATTGATTCCAGCAGGATATGTGAATGCATCAGTCTTTTCTTTTACTATGTACTTAGCTTTGGGCTGTAAGAAGTAAACTCCCCGCTGCTTTCTAACATAAATACATTGAAGGTACTCATAAATACAAATCTAACATCTTTCTTTACGTGGCTTGATGCATTTATTTTCTACATTTGTAAATAGTGGAAATGTGTACAAAAAGCTATAAATCAAGCTATGATGGGGTGTTTATATGCATTAGATTCCTTCTGTGTGCGTACTTTATTATAGGGAATGCAAAAGTGGCGGCCTCTAAAGCAGTATCATGTATAAGCATCCAGTAAAAATCTGCAAAAGCTGTTAATACAGTTTGAAAATATAATGAAATAAAAATCTCACAACCCTTAAAGTTGTTCTGCGACCATTAAATGTTATTTTAATATAATTCAGCATGAATAGCCTGTTACATTTGCAAGTAGCTTTGTTACAAAAATGCTCCAGTTGTGAGATATTTACTAAAGATGAGCGAATCAACTTCAGATGGTACATCTGAAGTCAGTTTGTTAAAAAAAATAGTTCTAATATTGTACGGAGATCCTTCTCCGTACAGTATAAGAATGCATGGGCTCCGTGAGACTTTGTATAATACGTTCGCTAATTAATTATTATAGTGAAAGACCTTTGAAGCGTACTCGGTTTCAGTTCCAAGGTACCACTGAGAACTAAAACCAAGTTCGGTTCAAAGGTTTTTCACCTGAACCGAACCAGTCAAATCATGTGGATTTGCCACTGTAGATTTTCCTGTGGAACCAGAAAATAAAAATCTGCTATTGTGAGACCACAGTTTATCTTCATCAAAATCTGTAACAATAGCTTTCCTTCCTAATTAATTGTGGATTATGACTTCCCCATTGAAGTCAATGGGAAGAATCCACAGCAAATCTGTAAAAAAAAAATACACAATGACTTGCTGTGGATTTAATTTTCTCAGAGCGCTAGAGAGATTTGATAGAATGTTGTCCACTTTACTGCTACTGTATTCTGCTATGGATTTTCCATTAGCAAATCTATGTGGAAAATCCATACCATGTGTATTTATCCTTTTAGAGATTTCTTGCAAAAAAAAAGGTAAAACTACCACGTGACCCTAAGGGACAGCACATTCCCCTTCTCATGTGAATTATTGTGTGTATTAGAAACTAATACTGAGGACAATAGTACATGTATAAGAAAAAATAGGATTCAAATTGTGACGATTCAAGGCTGGTACATTTTTACATGGAATATTTAGTTCTAGCCCAAAATATTTATAATGATATTCACAAGTAATAAGGATATATATATATATATATATATATATATATATATATATATATATATCTTAATAATATAAAAATGAGTTTCTGTCTGTCTGTCTGTCTGTTCTCTATGCGCGACCAAACTACTGGACCGATTTTCACCAAATTCGGCACACAGGTACATCAGGTGTCTGGGAAGGTTTTAGACCAGGTCTCATCTCTCTAGGACATACCGTTCCTGAGATATTCCCAAAATATGATCTCCATTAGCCAACATTACAACTGGGAACTTTGGTTTTAAACTCCAACTGCCATTCTCTGCAAAGGCACACACAGGGAGGGCAGGTTTCCATAACAACCAGGTAATTATCAGCAGCTGAGGATCTCATCCATTTCTATTTACTGACACTGTTAAAGGTATTCCGGTTACCATAAATATAACTTATGTTTTTTCTATTACTACAGTTCAGTAGTAATAAAAGATGTTTTCCTCCACTGCTGCCTATTGCGTGGGCTCATAAATAAGCATGGTATTGACCTTTAATTCAGGCCACCCTAAAAGAAGTACTTAAAACCCCCGCCCCAGGTCTCACTAAGCCACACCCCCAACTCTGTCAGGCCACACCCCTTTCACTCCGCAGCCAACAGAGATTGAAAAAATAAAGGTAAAAATCAACTTCTGTCAGCTGCAGGGATGGGTGGGAGGTTGACTTTCTTTCTGCAACAACACACACAAACATTAAATAAAATAGATTAAATACACCCATGCGAAGCGTCTTGCTAATCCACGCCCCGACTCTGTCAGGTCACGCCCCTCCCACTCCGCAGCCAATGGGAATTGAAAAAATGAAGGTAAAAATAAACTTCTGTTTGCTGCAGGGGTGGGAGGGTGAATTTCTCTCTGCAACGACACACAAAAATTTTAGATGAAATAGACTAATTATAGACTACAACCGTTCGAAGCCTTTTGCTAAGTCACGCCCCGTCTCTGTCAGGCCACGCCCCTCTCACTCCGCAGCCATTCTGCAACGACACACAGAAACATTAAATGAAATAGATTAAATGCACCTATGCGAAGCGCTTTGCTAAGCCACGCCCCAACTCTGTAAGGCCACGCCCCCTCCCACTCCGCAGCCAACAGGGATTGAAAAAATAAAGGTAAAAATCAACTTCTGTCAGCTGCAGGGATGGGTGGGAGGTTGACTTTCTTTCTGCAACGACACACAGAAACATTAAATGAATTAGATTAAATACACCCATGTGAAGCGTCTTGCTAATCCACGCCCCTGACTCTGTCAGGTTACGCCCCCTCCCACTCCGCAGCCAACGGGGATTGAAAAAATAAAGGTAAAAATAAACTTCTGTTTGCTGCAGGGTGGGAGGGTGAATTTCTCTCTGCAACGACACACAAAAATTTTAGATAAAATAGACTAATTATAGACTACAACTGTTCGAATCGTCTTGCTAAGTCACGCCCCCAACTCTGTCAGACCATGCCCCCTCCCACTCTGCAGCCATTCTGCAACGACACACAGAAACATTAAATGAAATAGATTAAATCACCTATGCGAAGCGCTTTGCTAAGCCACACCCCAACTCTGTCAGGTCATGCCCCCTCCCACGCCGCAGCCAACAGGGATTGAAAGAATGAAGGGAAAAATAAACTTCTGTCAGCTGCAGGGGTGGGAGGGTGAATTTCTCTCTGCAATGACGCACAAAATTTTAGATGAAATAGACTAATTTCAGACTACAACCGTTCAAAGCATCTTGATAATCCACACCCCCAACTCTGCCAGGCCACGCCCCCTCCCACTCTGCAGGCAACGGGGATTGAAAAAAATCAGCTGCAGGGGTGGGAGGGTGAATTTCTCTCTGCAACGACACACAAAAATCGTAGATGAAATTGACTAATTTTAGACTACGGCCATTCAGTACTAATAAAAGATGTTTTTTTTCCACTGCTACCCATTGCGGGTCCCCATAAATTACCATGTCATCGACCTGTAATTCATGCCACTCTGACCCCCGCCCCAGATCTCGCGAAACCACGCTCCGACTCTGTCAGGCCACGCTCCCTCCCACTCCGCAGCCAACGGGGATTGAAAAAATGAAGGTAAAAATCAACTTCTGTCAGCTGCAGGGGTGGGAGGGAAGTTGGATTTCTTTCTGCAACAACATACAGAAACATTAAATGAAATAGATTAAATATATCCATGCAAAGCAATGTTTTCTTCCACTGTTACCCATGGCGTGTCCTCATAAATTCCCATGGCATCGACCTGTAATTCTGGCCACCATCAAAAGAAGGACTTAAAACCCCGCCCCAGGTCTTGCAACGTCACACCTCCGACTCAGTCAGGCCATGACCCCTCCCACTCCGCAGCCAATGGAGATTGAACAATTGAAGGTAAAAATCAACATCTGTCAGCTGCAGGGATGGGAGGGAGGATGACTTTCTCTCTGCAACGACACACAGAACATGAAATAGATTAAATATACCCGCGCAAAGCAATGTTTTCTTCCACTGTTACCCATTGGGTTTCCTCAAATTACCATGGCATTAACCTATAATTCAGGCCACCCTGAAATGAAGGACTTAACCCCCCCCCGTGTCCCATTAAACCACACCCCCTCCCACTCCGCAGCCAATAGGGATTGAAAAAATGAAGGTAAAAATCAACTTCTGTCAGCTGCATTGACTTTCTCTCTGCAACGACACACAGAAACATTAAATAAATAGATGGAATATACCCAGGCGAAGCCGGGTCTTTCTGCTAGTATATATATGTTGATTTTAACTTTATTTTTTCAATCCCTGTTGGCTGTGGAGTGGGAGGGGGCGTGGCCTTACAGAGTCGGGGCGTGGCTTAGCAAAGTGCTTCGCATAGGTGCATTTAATCTATTTCATTTAATGTTTCTGTGTGTCGTTGCAGAATGGCTGCGGAGTGAGAGGGGGCGTGGCCTGACAGAGACAGGGGGTGGCTTAGCAAAAGGCTTCGAACAGTTGTAGTCTATAATTAGTCTATTTCATCTAAAATTTTTGTGTGTCGTTGCAGAGAGAAATTCACCCTCCCACCCCTGCAGCAAACAGAAGTTTATTTTTACCTTTATTTTTTCAATCCCTGTTGGCTGCGGAGTGGGAGGAGGCGTGGCCTTACAGAGTCGGGGTGTGGCTTAGCAAAGTGCTTTGCATAGGTGCATTTAATCTATTTCATTTAATGTTTCTGTGTGTCGTTGCAGAATGTCTGCGGAGTGAGAGGGGGCGTGGCCTGACAGAGACGGGGCGTGGCTTAGCAAAAGGCTTCGAACAGTTGTGGTCTATAATTAGTCTATTTCATCTAAAATTTTTGTGTGTCGTTGCAGAGAGAAATTCACCCTCCCACCCCTGCAGCAAACAGAAGTTTATTTTTACCTAAATTTTTTCAATTCCCATTGGCTGCGGAGTGGGAGGGGGCATGACCTGACAGAGTCGTGGATTAGCAAGACGCTTCGCATGGGTGTATTTAATCTATTTTATTTAATGTTTGTGTGTGTTGTTGCAGAAAGAAAGTCAACCTCCCACCCATCCCTGCAGCTGACAGAAGTTGATTTTTACCTTTATTTTTTCAATCTCTGTTGGCTGCGAAGTGAAAGGGGGTGTGGCCTGACATAGTTGGGGGTGTGGCTTAGTGAGACCTGGGGCGGGGGTTTTAAGTACTTCTTTTAGGGTGGCCTGAATTAAAAGGTCAATACCATGCTTATTTATGAGCCCACACAATAGGCAGCAGTGGAGGAAAACATATTTTATTACTACTGAACTGTAGTAATAGAAAAAAACACATAAGTTATATTTATGGTAACCGGAATACCTTTAACAGTGTCAGTAAATAGAAATGGATGAGATCCTCAGCTGCTGATAATTACCTGGTTGTTATGGAAACCTGCCCTTCCTGTGTGGCTTTGCAGAGAATAGCAGTTGGAGTTTAAAACCAAAGTTCCCAGTTGTAATGTTGGCTAATGGAGATCATATTTTGGGAATATCTCAGGAACGGTATGTCCTAGAGAGATGAGACCTGGTCTAAAACCTTCCCAGACACCTGATGTACCTGTGTGCCGAATTTGGTGAAAATCGGTCCAGTAGTTTGGTCGCGCATAGAGAACAGACAGACAGACAGACAGACAGAAATTCATTTTTATATTATTAAGAGATATATATATATACACATTAGTGAAGTTTTAAATCAATAAAGTTTAAATAAAGTTTATATGAACTAAAGGTGGGGTAACATAAATATCTATCTATCTAGTTATCTATCTAGCCATTTGTATCCATTTGTGGCCATTTGTTATGCTTACATGATGAGGCCTCATCCACAGAATCATATTTTTGATCCACATCCAATTCATTCGGATTGGATGTGGACCCATTAATTTCAATGTGCTGTCCACATCCATTTGTCCTTTCTGTCGGCCCATTCTTGTCTGTTTTGTGAAAAAGAATTGGACATTTCTAGAGAAGTAAAAAAAATGGCATCCAGAATCCGTGTTTTGCATGAGGCCTGGATCGTTCATTATAGGGTGCAATCGTACAGCACATACTATGTGCTAAAAGTCATTGGGGGTAATTTACAAAGCTTTACACCTGGTTTTTGGCATAAGAATGTAACAAATTTTGGCGCAAAGGGCATTTTTTACAAAAAAAATGTTTTCTGTGTTTTATGCTGCTCTTACATTTACTTTTTCAGAAAAAGTGGGCAGAGTTTAACTGAAGGGACTGGGCCACCACAGCTAGACACATTTACAATAATTTACACCAGAAAACTGATTTAAATGATAGCGGAAAAAAAATACTCCTACTCCAGTGCCTCTTAATAAATTGGTTGAATCTTCCTCCAGCAGAGTTTTTACTAAAACTGATGTGTGAAATGACCCCCAGTGTGAATTACGGCACTATATAAGTTAGTGGGATGGGTTTTACACTCTATGTCATGTATAGAATAGAAAAATGGCATTGTTCATGTGTATAAATCGGACGCACGTTATGTAACATAATCTATAATACATGATTGAAAAAAGTTGACATGGTGTCCAGACTTTGCAATCTCCTAAATTGTATAATCATGAATTGTAGTTAGAAATCTATTATTTTTAGTGGGGGATTTATCACAGAGACACAACATAAATTGGTTTTACTTAATACTTATGTTTTACGCTATATTTATATAATTTCACCACTTAGATAAATTCCCTTTAAATTAAAGGGATTCAATCACATTCTGAATACTACAGCTTATTAATACTAAGTTTCTACAACAAGCACATTTATTACTACTGCAGATTTCATCAAGCAATCAACTACTAAATAATATGATTATTAAGGGGTTGTCTAGTCTATGAAAATACATCTACATACTGCTGTTAACCTCCTCTCCACAGAAACAGGTATCGTCATAAAGATGATTGCAAGAACACAGCAGGAGCTGTGGAGTCATTGTAATTGCATCAAATGGTCCATTGCTAACAAGCTTTTGACCAGTGTCATTAAAGTAATCTTCTTGAAGTGTAGTCTGATGTAAAAGTCCATTTTCTGGAGCAAGATTCTCCTTTATAAGATCCATTAGATTAGAGTCTGAAAATCCTAATGTGGCTGATCCAAAACTATCTATACTTGTTATCAATGTTTGCTCATAGTTTCCGACAGAGCTGGTTGACCTTCCTGGAATATCGGATAAGGTTGTAATTTTCCAATAATTCCATACAGTGTTTATTAATGAGCTTGTGGTCAGAAGAATCTTGGCAACATTTGCATCATTTGGGGCCTTTGTGTTTGAAGATGGTAGCATGGTTTTCATAGATAGTTGGTGACCATTGTTCATCAAATGAGTTTGAGACATAGATGACAAGTGATCATACATCAGTGGAGGTGTGGCAATATAGCTGCTGTATCCAACTTCTAATGAGTTTGCCTTACTGAGAAAATTAGTTTGCTTTAAATTATCATTGAAAGCACTATTTGCTGTCAAGATACTTATCTCGCCTGCTTGGTTTGATATATCTTTAATATGCAATGTCCCCTGTGGTTCAGTAAATTCTGGATGAACATTTTCTTGCTGCTCCTGTTGGTCGGGATTCAACAAAACCTGGACAGTGCATGGTACAACTTTGACTTTGTCAGCCTCAGCAGTAGAACTAGCAAGGGGCGGTTGAAAGAAATGTCCTTTCGTGGAACTACTGGTATCAGATTCACCTACAGGTTTTCTATCACTTACGGATAGCAGAGAAGAAAGCTTAAACTGTGTTGTTTTTTCCAAACTGCTCATATCTAAGTTACTTGTAGATGTATTTTGAATAAAACTATCATTATCTACTGACTGGTCAATAAACTCTGTTGGCAAATAATTTAATACAGTATTTGTTGGGGCCAGGTAGAAACTGGTGTTCATATGTAAAAGTTCTTCATTCACAGCATTAGATTCAACTACATGACTCCTAGACACTAAATACAACTTTTCAGCTTCCAAAAAATCATCCTCACCAGAAAACTCCACAGAATCAACCTGTTTTTCATAGTCAGTGATCTCAGCAGTTGGGCGTGGGCTAACTATTTTACTAGATGAAGTATCAAATGGAAGTTCAGCAGTTGGACCATGCATGTACAATTCAAGATTTGATTTCTCATAGTTTAGTGTAAAGTACTTCCACTGAGAATCAGACACTTCATAACTTGAGGTCAATAAATTGTACTCCTCTTCCTGCTTTGGATTCAGAACACCAATGTTTTCTGCTTCAGTTAAAGTCATAGTTTGCCTATTTGAGGGTAAACCATCTATATTTAAGACTGTATTATATAATCCTTCATGATCTAATGTTCGTGTTGGCAACAACTCTTCTGTCGTACTTTGTGTTGGATATAAGATAGCTTGCATATTGGGGATACTTAGATGGTGCATATTTGCTCTGTGAGCCAGTAAACTTCCAAGAAGTAGTTTTGATTGAGTAGGCAATATGTTGTACACTGTGGTACATCTGGAGACAACATCACAAGACACACTTTCTGCAGATAGAATATTTTGTGTTTGTACAGAATGCATTACTTGATTCCTTAATATTGGAGGTGCTAAATAATTTGATTGAGTGGTATATGCACCGTTTAGAGGTTCCATAAACATAGTGACATTAGACTTTGCATCTTCTGTGTTTTTCAAACCATGCATTCCATAATTAGCCTGAGAACCAACAAGCCTCTCAAGCCCTCTATTATTTTTAGCTCTTTCTAACTTCAAGTACTCCTCTGTGGGTGCCACCAGAGAGGACAATATATGTGAGTCATTTATTAAAAATGGCAGTTTACCTGTTGTACTGTTATTTTCAGATGACATATGAAGAATATATTTGTCTTCAGCATTAGTATCTTGATTTCCACTTGCATAATCACTAAAGAGATACTCTGCCATTTTACTGTACTCATTGCTGTGCTTTACAATGCTTTTAGCATTCAAGGGCGGAGTAAAATTGTCAAAATTGTTCCAAATCCTTTGTGACCACCATGTTTGATTCAAACTATTATTATTAATGCTGCTAATCTGTGTACTACTGAAAGACATATTATCTGGTTCCTTCACAGAAACATTTTGCCCTTCATCTTCACTTCCAGAACCTCTTGTCTCCAATTGTGAGACCTCATCTCTGCCAAACAACAAAGAAGGCCACTTGCTTGGAATATTACTAAAAAACACTTTGTTAGTAGACTCGTTGTCTTTGGTTGCTTGATCCACTGTAGTGACCATTGTTGTTATCCTATGACTTGTAGATGAAAGTGAAGGAGTTGTCATTAACCAGAAGTTGATATGGATTTTACTTGTACTTTTCTCTGAAGATGCTGGTCTTTGCTTTACTGGCCACACAATTGGAGTAGAAATAATCCCTATACTTCTTACACCTTTTATTTTTGAGTCTTGCATTTGTAGTTGCCATCCTTCCCAAGGATGTGTAACCGAGTTTCTCTTCATTCTGATGGGAAATGCAGCAGGGACTTTCAGTTCCTGCAGATCTGCATGTGTTATACCATACAATAAATGGATTGAAAAAAGTGGTTACTTACAACAAAAGTACACTTCTGTCAGCTTGGCACACTAAATTTTACTTGAAACATATGTGATTCAAAAGACTATATTAAGCATTTAACTTGATTAAATAAAATTCTGAACTTCAGTGCACATAAGAAGCAATGTCCTGACAACTGTATTGACAGAATAAGGCATATATGGATAAACCATATGACCTGTGGCTGCACTTTCAGTCTATTCAAAGCTACATAGCTAATGTAAAATTCTTCTCCCAATAATTAATTCCTGTATTATGGTAGTGCCAGATGTGGTAGCCAGTGGGCAATAGGCATATGACTGTATCATGGCTGAAAACCACGTGGCATTTGTTTACTATAGATCATTAAACATTGCTTATCAATCCTTAGCTTATTGTTAATTGTTGCAGAGTTTTGTGGGTGAACCTACTGAACGTGACAGCCATTTACAATAGATAAGTCACTGAACATCAATTTTTAATTATCCATAGAAAACAGCTGAGACTTGCATGGTCATGTTGGTTTCAACTATGTCACAGACACAGCTCAACAGCCCACCATTGGCCATGTCTGGTCCTATCCTTACAGTAGGAATGTTGGCCATAAAAACGAGTGATTCTACTAACAAGTATTGCTATAAATGCACCTTCTGAAAAGAGTTGAGGTTTGCTTTAGATCACCAAACTTGAACCTCACATTTCTGCTTTATCCAGACATATAAAAAACTTTATTAAATTGAATTATTCATTGTTTAATGCTATGTCACCTAGTTTAATGTTTTTTTTTTAAAGTAAATAATATTAAATCTAAATGTCATTAGAAAAACTATACCTAAACTGCAAATAAAATAATAATGTAACCGTTATGTATACTTAAAAGGTTTATCTGGTTCAGAAACCCAATTTTCAAATACAGTATTATGGCATTCTAATAGAGATGTGTCACATTCGGGACCCTCCTCTATTAGTCACAGTGGAGAATGGCTTCACAGAGCATTCTTCATGCATAGCCCATGGATTTCAATATAAACTTTGAAAGGCTTTATTTCCTTAAATTACCCTACAATTTACAGCTGATCTCTGGGGGGTTTCCAGCTGCAGGACACCCTGTGACAAATTTATTTTCAGTGCCCTTCTGAATAGAAAATGTTTAAAGCAGGCAAGTCTTTTAAATATAAATTTGCATCAGTTTTTCTTGTCTGTAAAATACTTGTATTGTAATAAAGAAATTCATATTAGATTTGCATTTGACACAAAGGTCTACAGTAGTTGATGAAAACAAACACAGTACCTACAGTACATGAAACTTTCCAAAGATAAAGCTAACAATGTCTACATTATAAAATGTTAGGGGCACTTTTACTTAGACCGGCTT
The DNA here is from genome assembly GCA_900303285.1 of Rhinella marina. NCBI lineage: Eukaryota > Metazoa > Chordata > Amphibia > Anura > Bufonidae > Rhinella > Rhinella marina. Next base: position 19,124 of record ONZH01013497.1, read on the forward strand.
TTTTGTTGCTAGTCTTAATAAAGGCCCATAGCTGGTGGTAGATCCACTGACCTCTTAATAACTTTGGCACATCAAGAGCCAGTTCTGAATCTAGGACAGCTGAAACAGGCGTAGAAAATGGTAAATCAGACGGGCCCAGCGGCCTGTCCCCTTCCTCGCCCCACGTCCACAGTTTTAGACCTGGTATGAGGGGAGAGAAGTCGCAGATAGCACGCAACTAACTGTTGCACCACCATCTGCGCCTGAAATGCACCTAATTTAAGCATATTTCTATTTGTAATTTGATAACGCTATATACATAAGCAAATCCAACAAGCATAACATGACTTTGTCAGCATAATTTGCACCCAAATGCATATGGTGTGTGTAAAACATAATATACAATACTAAGTCCAGTCTCTCTGCAAAGATAAATTTGACACTTCAGTTTCTTAGTATCTAGTTCTATAGCATCAGCTCTGTCCCAATATGAATTGTATGGTACAAATGTATACTCTAAATAACTATAATGTACTAGATTATAAATATAGACAATTATACTGGTAAATATAATAATAAAACCAGGATGAATGCACAAGTAAAGCTCTGGTTTGGAGCACCTTCTTTCAATCCCAATTATAATGTTATTATTGGAATCACTCCCTTTAAATGGAATGATTCTAGAATAACCCTGTAATAATGTTGAGAATCTGAATATTGGCCAAATGTGGCAAACATGAGTACACTGTACAGCAATCCTTATTTTATACGGAATGCTCTCAGGTTGTCATGATCAGCTCTCAAGTTTCTCCAAACAGATCTTAATTTAATATTTCCTATAATTAAAATTTAGTCTTAAAATACATTTGCATATATTATAATATGGGTCTCTTACCAGACTCTGGGTTATCGACGCTGTTAGTAGTCATGTTAGTAGTTATCATAGTGGATGGTGAAGCTGTTACCGTAGCTGGGAAAAACACAATAAAATGTGAACTTAAGTGGTGACTATATGGATCCACTTATTAGGTAAAGCATTGCATGTGACAATATAAATCAGCAATCTAGGCTAGGTAAGGTTACTGTGTAATAAAGCATTTCAATAATCCACATATTATGCATACAGTACATGTATGCACAAGGATGTGTAAACCATTGTGAGGAGCAAAGCAACTATATTTAGCGTATGTTCACACATGCCAAATGTGTTGCCGAAATGTTTGCCACTGTTCCATACAGTATGTATGTACAGTATGGAAAGGATTTCATAAATTCTGACATATGAGAACATACCTTAGTTAACCTGTGGGCAAACTGTATAACATAAATATATATAGAGAGAGATGTGATATATATATATATATATATATATATATATATATATATATATATATATTGACAGACCTTTTCATTGAGGTTGGGGCCAAAGCCAAAGGCCAAGGCAACTTTGTTAAGGAGAGTTCATGAATAAATTAGGAGTGAGCATGCAGCATGATAATTATCTATCAGTGTTATTGAACATGCATTCTTTTTCCAAAAGGACATATAGCAGAATAAGTAGCAGAGAAACAAATGCATGTGTTAAAATGATAAAGGTGTCATGATTTCTTTCATTGTTACTACTTATATCACCTATTAATTTTTCAAAAACAAACTGTACTTGAAGATCTACTTTTAACTGAAGTAGTATGTTACTGTTAGTAAAGGTAACATCTATAATATCTGTAATATATTTTCATCAGCTTTTTTTCACCTTTCAGCTAAAAAAGACTACAGTACAGAAAAAAAATTTGTTACTACCTGAAGACAGAAATCAAGCAGGACAAATAGGTTAATTTCTGTTACTGAATATTATGTTTGTTAAATATGAGTACACATGGGTGAAATGGTCTGTAGCTATGACAGAATGAATTCAAGGGAACCTCTGTTTATTAGGTCATTAACTTTTAATTATATTCTCATTATTATATGACCTCCTAATTAAACCCACATTTCGAATGTACTCAAAATATATAAAGACATAATTACTATAAAACTGAAAACAATAGTTTTAAATACAAAATGTTAACAAAGTTTTAAAAAATATTTAACATTTTATGCAATGTCAATTCAAAAGCTGTTAGGGGCTCACTCAGGTCCCTTTTGGCAAAAATAAATTAGAATACACAATTATATAAAGATGGCAATATATAGTAGTCCTGCATGCGTTAAAGGGGACCTCTCATATTGAGCATAGTGTCTGATCTACAGGCAGCATGTTATATGATAAAAGGGCTCAGCAGATTGACGTATAGTTTTGTGGGCAAAGATTCAGTTTAAGGGCTCATTCACACAACTGTGTGAATGGGTCCACATCTATTCCGCAATTTTGCGGAATAGATGTGGTCCCATTCACTTCTATTAGAGCGGGCATCCGCGGCGCCGTAAGAAAACATAGAACATGTCCTATATATAGAAAATATAGAACATGTCCTATTCCTATCGGACAAGAATAGGCATTTTAAACGGGGCACCCAGCCGTGTGTTCCGCAAATTGCGGAACACACGCCCGGGCGGCATCCGTGGTATTGCAATACTACGGCCGTCAAAATGGCCCCTAAGTTTTATTTTATTCACTGAGATCTCTGCTCTTTCCCCACAAAACTACATACCAATCTGTTCAGCTCTTCCTGATCTACTCTGTTGCCCTCAGATAGGACTGCAAGTTCAGTGTGATAGGTTCCCTGTAATAGAAAGGGTCAATGCCCAGGTTAATCTTCTCCAATTTCTATACAAATACTTGACAAACCATGAAATAAATGCTTACCCGGTACTGGGCTATATGTGATTATATTAGTAGTGATCAAAGCGGGTGGCAAAGAGGGAGCTACAGTAACTGGCAAAAATACAAACAAAACAGATGAAAGCATGGATGGCAAGACAAAACTATAGTTTGATATGGTATGCTGTAAATAAAATAATCATACTATTCTATATCAACTATTGTAGCAATTGTTGACAGTAATTAATCTATGTAGATACCTAGTTGCTAAGTTCTTTTTACACTGGAATGAACCACAAAAAACATATATTCAATTGTTGAACATTTTAGTGTACATTATAAAGCAAGGGTCATAATTTTGGTAAGGAAAAGAGCTACTATAATAACAAAAAATGGTAGCTAAAGGGTTATTTTGATAAGAGACACATCCATGAACCAGAAGGGTCTCATAAGTAGAGTTCCACTGGCAAGACTTAATAGGAGAAAAAAGGTATTGGCATGAATGAATGGCCATTTGGTTTTAGATGACAGTAGGGGCCAAATATGAATGGATCTTTACTAGTATATTGTTAATTGTCTATAGGTCTACATACCAACTGATATGTTTTACTTGAGTTTAATACATGTTGGATTTTTGAGGTCTTCCTGACTTCTTAAAGAGGTTGTCCAGGCTTTAAAAATTGATGACCTATCCTCAGGATAGGTCATCAACATCAGATCAGCAGGAGTACGTCACCTGGCACCCCTGCCAATCAGCTGTAAGAGCAGACAGCGCGAGCAGTGCGCACGTGCCGTCTCCCTTCTCTCTTACTATCCGCTGCTGCTGTGCCATAGACATACCGCAGCGAGCAGTAAGAGAGAAGGGAGATGACATGTGAGCACTGTTTGCGCCATTTCCTCAACACATGGGTGCCGGGTGTCAGACACCCCGCCGATCTGATATTGGTGACCTATACTAGCATTTGTGTATTTTTAATGTACCCTTTAAAAACTAATTGAAATTTCAACTAATCAGACCAGCTTTAAGTAGTAAGCATATTGTTTAGTAAATACAACTTAATACCACTTGAAACTTACAGCATACCAAATTTTTAAACAGTGAACAAAGCAAATAAGGGAAATGGATGCATTCCTCATGCATAACAAACAAAATATGAAAGAGTTCCAAAATATATAGATGATTATTTCTACGTATAAACTATTTATATATTTATCTATAAAAAGCATTGTAAAGATGCTTAAAGGTAATTCTTTTTTATGATTGCATTTTACTCATTTTTGGCTAAAAATCATTTTTTCAATTGACCTTTATTAAAAATATTGAGCTGTTCTGTCACAAAGAGTTAACTGCTTTTCTAGCTGGGTGACTCGTATTTTCACTTTGTGCCAGTCATCTAATAAACCTTATCTTTAAACTACTAAACGCTTATTTAAGCCACATTCTTATCAATAAGATAAGAACTGAGCTATAATGAGTGTTTATAATGTCAGAGAGCAGAGATAAGGAGCCCGTCACCTCCTGGTCTGACGGAAAAGACAGAAAATCCAAAGGGTGCTACTAGAGCATCTCAGCTCTGAACAGAAAAAATAACTCCATATTTTTAATAAAGACCAATTGACCTATTAAAAAATATATTTTTAGCTCAAAATGAGTACAATGCAACCTTTAAACTACAGTTTCACAGCTAAAGGTTCTTTCAGGACCCTCATGCAAAATTGTAATTTTACTATTGATATTCTTTACACTGTAGTAGAGTTAACTAAATTGATTCATTAGGATCAAAATTTGACCTGAATTTTTTGCAAAATTCTGATTCAGTAAATTTGTTTGGGTAAAACTTTGAAAGAAAAAAAGAGAGTTACCTCTTTAGGCCCAATGCATTTGGTCATATAACAGCTAAATGCAAGCATCAAGTTGTACAGTGTCTAAAAATGGCACCTGTAGTATTCTTATAGACCATAAAGTACCTCTATATGCCTCTGATTTTATACAGAGACATACAGAGGATTTATCTGCCAGATTCCACATGAACCACGTTTGGTCACATATGGTATTACAGACAAATTCTCTTCTTGAAGCGCTATAAGGCACTGCCACTTTGATGTCGTGGATCTTCTCATGTTCTTACAATGCCAATAATTACAGTACAAGCAATTAATTTTTTTTTGCTTTTACCATCTATATGTTTTGAGGCATGCATTTAGGATGTATACAACCGGGGGAATTTATCATGTCCTGCACTCCATAGTTGTAGCTTCAAAAAGTCACATATTTTTGGTGACTTATTGTGGTAAATTGCACAAAAACTTTTGCAACTTTCCGCACTTTTCCACCACTCACTCCACTTATAAAAAGTAGAAAAGGAGTGTAGTTAACTACTAACTGGCACTTTTTGAAAAGCCACAAAGTAAAGTCACAAAATCACTCCAGTAGGAGGGCAGTGTAGAAAAACTGGAGTAGCATATCTGGACAAAAGTGTTAGGTTTAAAGATGTACTAAATGTATTAAACATATGACATTTGATAAATTTGATGCAAAGTACTCCAAAGCAAATTTAAGCAAAACTGGCTTTAAATATTCTCCTCATGATAAATTCACCTCAATGTTTATACACCTTTATAGGGAAAAAAAAACCACATAATATGGAAGATGTGAAGTCTTACCATATATGGTACTGGAAGCATGAAAATCAGGAGAGTTAGCAATAGCAGTGGTTGATGAGATGGTAGATGTATCACGTGAGGTAGCTACAGTAGATGGTGAGGTTACAGCAGGAGATGGAGATGAGGAGATTAATACAGTGGATGACTGAGTTGATGAAGTTATAGTGGATTCTACTGTGGATGCTAGTTAATATAAGAAAAAGTACACAATGGATAAATGCATTGGAAGTGTCCATATCTAGATAAGGAATGTATCTGCTTACTAAATTCCTGCAACTGTCAAAGTCAGGACTTTAGGATTATCCAAAACACTACGAAATATTAATGTTTTACAAGGAAAAATTAAACATTGTGTTACTCTAAATTTAAAAATATCCAGAAACTCCAGGAACATCTCTTATTTTAATGATCTGAGGCCTTGTACTGCTTATAGTTGTTACCCCGATCACTTCTCATTTCAGACATCTTGGCACCATGGTGATTTTGTCTTTTCTGTGCCATATTCCTCTGTATAATACGCATACACTTGTTTCTCCATCAAGATAAATCATTCATGAACTGATAGAATGCTAAATGTTCATCCTACCATGCAGTCATTGAAATAATCATTTCAAGTTCATTCACAATGCTTATAACCTTAACCTCTAAACTGTAATCAAAACGGGATAAATGTAGCTATTTTATGTTCTGATGCTTAATAATTAATGGTGCTAAAGAAAATCAAAAGTCACATTTTCATAGTAAAAACAGATTTTGAATAATTTTACACCTTAATATCTTCTTACATTATCAATATATAAATGACATATTAACACTTAGGGGGAGATTTATCAAAACTGGGTAAAGGAAAGCTGTCTTCCCCCACGGGTCCCATAGCAATCACTGTGGTTGCCACTTTGGGTAAGATAGATGACGGAAAATATATATTGATTGTATGTCAATATCAGCACATATGAAATCCTACTACAGTCACTTCGGCAAGTGGCATTTATCATGTAGAGAAAGTTAATACAAGGAACTTACTAATGATTGTGATTGTCCATATTGTCTCCTTTGGATTCATTTTTCCATCACATTATACACTGCTCATTTCCATGGTTACGACTACCCTGCAATCCAGCAGCAGTGGTCGTGCTTGCACACTATAGGAAAAATTGCCAGCACCCCTGGTGGTTGGGACCGTGGGAGCTCAGGTAGGCTGGTGATTTTTTTTTATAGTGTCAAGCAAGATCACTGCTGATTTATTGCAGCATGGTGGTAACCATGCAAATGAGTAGTGTATAATGTGATGGAAAAATGAATCCAGCCAGCAAAGGATGCAATATGGGCAATAACAATACATTAGTAAGGGGCTTGTATTAACTTTCTCTACATGATAAATGTTATTTGCTGCAGTGACACAATCTCTTTAATTATGCATTGGTTAAAAGGAATATCCAACCCGTTACATAAAACATTCTCATTTGTTGATGTTTAAACATGCATATTTGGTAAGGACACAGAGGTCTTGTGGGTAATATGCTTCTGTAACAGTTTGTGCATCTCAAGTTACAAAGATTGAGCACACTATTATTTTTCTTGCTAACAATGTACAGGTCTCTGTACCTTATGTACAAACATGATTTGGAGATTTTGAAAAGGGAAACATTCCACTCCAATACATATGAAGGCAGCACCAGCGGTCTATGTGCACTACCGCAGCTGTAATAATAAAACTTAACCCCTGTGACACTAAATAATGGGCGAGGACAGAAAAGGTCTTTAAACAAAGCTGCATGAAAGGTCAGAAATCCATTGTCCTACATTGTTGCAATAGCATGGTGTATTCCTTGCACCGATCAAAGCATTTTTTAACTTCTACTTCACTTCAACTTTGGAATTTTGTAATCGGGCAAACCAACATATTTGTTAGCCTACCGTACAATATACACATACCATACACTATGAGTCAGTCTGTGACTATACGAAAAGTTTTGTTAATAACACATACAGTACAATATTTTAAGTAACAGAAAACACTGTACAAATAGTCAACAGCTGACTATTGTGGCGTATTTGTACCTTGACAGACACCTGCCAATTTTTCACACGTAGTTGGCTCTGTTGAAGGAGTTGTTGGCAAAGAAGTACCTAAAAGTCAGAAGAAAACATAAGAAATACCTTATTAAAACTGTATCTGTAGTTAAATAATGTACAGCATTTCATGTAGCTACCATACGATGATAATGTTGCATATGGAATTATTATATTTCTTTGTCCTCTTGAGTCCATGAATGAATTGCAGTACTTACCAATACAGGTCATGAGAAAAACATGACAAATGTCACCTCTGATAATTTAAGAGATATTAGATATTGGTTTCATTGTATGCCTTTTTTTTTTTTTGCAAAAATGTTGCGTTTTGGTTTTTTTTTGCAGCGTTTTGTGTGGCATTTTACTGTGTGTTTTTCGCTGTGAAAAATGCCATATCCAGATGTTGCATGCTGGCCAATAGTCTAATATATAAAGCTGAGTGTATGTGTGTGTGTATGTATGTATGTCTACTAAAGGAATCCGCACCATTGCAGCTACAATCACGAAATTTGGCACACAGGTACATCAGGTGTCCGGGAAGGTTTTAGACCAGGTCTCAGCTCTCCAGGAAATACCGTTCCTGAGATATTTCCAAAAAATGCATTAGCCAATAGAAGCCTCCTCACATGACCCTTATCAGCCAATAGAAGCTTGTAGTCCCTTACTCTCCACATACACACAGTTTTACAACAGTCATCATCAATCATTACCTAATACAATCTAAATTTCAAATATTTACCGTTCAGTAGTAATAAAAGATGTTTTCTTCCACTGCTACCCACTGTGTTTACTCATAAATTACCATGGCATTGACCTGTAATTCAGGACGCCCTCAAAAGAAGGACTTGAAAGTCCTGCCCCCAGGTCCCGCTAAGCCAAGCCTCCGACCAACCCGCAGCTGAAGGAGATTGAAACAATGAAAGTAAAAATCAACTTGTGTCAGCTGCAGGGGTGGGAGGGAGGCTGACTTTCTCTCTTTAGCTCACGCTCAGACTGCACAGTGCTGCTGTCTGAGAATGAGCTGTTCAAAAGGACATCCCTGTGTCCGTCTAGGCCCTGCGCCGGATTAAGGACAGGGAGTCTGAAAGCCAGACTGTCCAGCCTAAAACCGGTCCTCTGGCCACCCTAGGGACAGGCTGCTGTGGAGGTCACAGGTAAAGGGGATGACGCTGTGGATGTTACTGCTAAGGGGGCAGGCTGCTGTGGAGGTCACTGTTAAAGGGGCAGGCACTGTGGAAGTCACTATTAAAGGGGTTGTCCAAGTTATTTTTTTGTTCTTTATATGTTTCTAACTTGTCAGGTATAACAACTTTCCCATATACTTTGTGTTTCTAAAGCTGCTGGTTTCTCAGAGTTGACTGAGGGTCACATGACCTGTGATGTCACCTTATCTCTCTGCTCTGTGATGTTTCGTTCACAAGCCTCAGAGTTCAGATAACAGTCTGTACACGAGAAGTCACTGGCCACGCCCCCTTTCTTTGCCGGGCTCCTGCTATCTGCTTTCTTCCTGGTTTCCTTCAGATAAAACATTAACCCCTTCAGCCAGAACACACTGAGGGCTCAAGGCTTTATAACAAATAGTAGCTGCAGCAGGGAGAGGAGACAAATGCTGGGCACAAGAGCTGTAGAGGAATTGTATTGTACAAGAACAGGTAGGGAGAAATTCCTGTGTGTATCAGCAGTGTCATTGTACAGCTGGGACTTGTAGTCCTGCACATACAACATGCTGCTGAGTATTCCAGCAAGCAGACATGTCACTCAGCACTTGTATTCATTCCCTTTGCAGAGAGGGGGGAGAAGGGAGAGGGGCTGAGATTGTTGTTATTGCATGTAAACAAAGACCAGAAGAGAACCAGGGAAATTAGGAAATATGGATATTTTTTTTGCCTAAAACTTGCTTAACTTAGTTATATATTGCTGCCCATCAGATTTACAGTGCTATATATTTTTTGTCATAACTCGGACAACCCCTTTAAGGGGGCAGACTGCTGTGGAGGTCACTGTTAAAGGGGCAGCAGTAGAGACAGTTATAGGACACACCCCCTGAGCTGCCTCCTTAAAATAAATCTAGCAGAGCAATTGGAGTAATTCATGGGGATATCTCTAGATCCATGTGAGGTACATGGCTAGTTCTTGCTTTGTTAGACAGAGATTGTCAGGTACTATATGTCTGATTTTCATTTTTTGCATTAAACCCTTCTCGACATCCACTCCATTCCGTGGCTGCTGTGTAAAACACCCATAGGCAGAATTGATGATCAGCGATAATGCCGATCATGGACTTTTAACCCCTTAGATATCATAGTCATTTGAATGAATGTAACAGGTCAGTTTGACTGCATACAGAACGCCGTAAAAACGAAAACCATAAAGTTGTGGCAGAATTGTGGGTTTTTTTTGCAATTCCACGCTGTTTTTTTTTTTCCAGCTTTCCACTACATCATATGCAATAGTAAATGGTACCATTAGTAAGGGGAACTTGTCCCACAAAAAAACAAACCCACATTGAACTGAAAAATAAAAATAATAAGTTATGACCCCAGGAAGGCAGGGAGTAAAAAACAAAAACGCAATAACAGAAAATATTTAGGTCAGGAAGGGGTTAATCATGGGGTAACTCTCTTAATAATGCAACCTTGTCATATACAGTAGCCCATCACGATTATCTCTAACATGTAATGCATACATTACTCTTCGTAATAAACTAATTTTACAGCAGGTGGAGGCATATAATCACGTCTTTCAATGACATAAATATATTAGTCAAGGTGTTACTGCCTCCAATTTCCAAGAACAATATAAATCAACCAGTCATGTGCATATGAATAACCTTGAACAAGATTTGATCTTGTAGAGTACCAATTTAAAAATGAATAAGGAAAGTACAAAAGAGTATAGTCACAAGCTCAGTGACGTAAATCACACAACCATATAAATACCACAGAAATCACCCGTCACATGCAAAATGAAATATGAGAAAAATAATTTAAACTGAGTTCACAAAGCTTTGGAAAATATTATATGTAGATAAGAGGTAACACAAGGGACTGCATTTGGATTCAATTCTACTGTATGATGATTTCTTAAAACTTGCATGGGATTTACATGCTATAAGACGGGGCAGGGACTTTTGTTTCTCCAGCCTCCATCCCACCTTCCCTGATGTTTCTGCAACTCCCAATGAAGTTATGTAATAGAGCCATACACATATGTGCCTACTGCTCCCTTAATGCTCTGCCTGTAAGGAGAAAGATGGGTGTTAGGGACCCCTGTTCTTGAGATAGATATGGGTCCAGAGGTGGCAAATGAATCTGACATGTTGGGTGTGTACCATAAATGTCTAAGGAGAGGACACTACTTATTATTGTTAACAGGAACTCCTGCATTCTGACAGGAAGTACAACCTTTCCTTGAAAAATACAGCCATCCTGCAAAAAAGATAGAACGTGTCTTATACTTGTCCGTTTTGTGGACCAGAATAGAAATTTTTAATATTAGGTGGGATGTGCAGAACACACACGGCCGTTATCCGTGTTATGTTGAGCCACAATTTGTGGACCACAAAATGGATACAGTCCTGTGCAGGAGGCCTAAAGGAGAGACCCAACAGTGCAGCTGGGGACATGGCCAAGCCAGGCCCACTCACCCTATGGCTGCACAAATCAGTGGTAAAATCATAAACACACTGGCCACTGAGGGTGTTATGTGTGGCTTGGACATGTGCAGATCAATGGTCTCCACAGAGGCCACTGATTGGTTGGAATGGTCTAAGGAAGTGAGTTTTATAGCTTTTATATCGTACAGGGCCCCCAAACCATTACAGTAATTCCCTGTCTCAGAAAATGGATTTAATAATGAGGAGTTTTTGAGTTTCTAGTAAAAAGCCTGGTGGATTAGTAATAGTCTCCAACAATCTTGTCTTCTCAAGATACTGGTTTTCTTTGCCTTCATGATGTACAGCATGATGTTTGATAAAAATATATATAATGTTAAATACTTTTGTGTCAAATAAAACAAAAGCATTATAGGGGGCGATACTTTAATTGGCTAACCAGAAACACTGAGGACATCTTAGCAAACTTGATGCAAAGGGAAACTGGCTTAGATGTCCATAGCAACCAGATTCCACCATTTTTCAGAACTTTTTTGGAAAATAAAACTGTCAATCTGGTTACTATGGGTTTTCCTTTACACCAGTTTTGATAAATCATTGTATTTTCATTATATACAATATCATTTCATTGTATTTGCTAATTTTTGGAGCAGAGAGGTCCCTTCAGGGCAGGTTTATCAAAATATTAAATTGAATACTAAAAAGAGGAAGGAAGGCTGAGTATAGAAACCAAAAAGGTCAGTACTATATAAGAAAACATTAGCAAGCTACTTTGTCATGTAATCTATTTGGAACCAGAACAGACATGATACTGGGAACAGAAATCTGTGTTCAGCAGTGTCCTGTGGAAATAAAGTGGAATCAGCACAGAAAATAAACATTTTGTTCCTCTTGGGGTTTCCACTGTAAATGTGGTAATACATATCACAAGTAGTCATGTTAAAGGGGCTTTCTGGTAGTTCAATATTGATGGCCTGTCCCCAAGATAGGTCATCAATATTTGATTGGTGGGGGTCCAAGATCTGGCACTGGCACCGATGAGCTGTTCGAAGATGCTGCTATGCTTTTTAAAGGAAATGTGCCACCAAAATAGTTTTCTGCCAGTTAAAACCAGATAGCAACACATATCCTTTTTTTTCTAATATCTTTTTATTTCTTGATTGCAAATTTATTTATTATATTTACTGAACATGATTATGGGGCGACCATCTAACCTGAGCTGTTCTTAACAGCATTTAGAAGGCGGAATGGTGGATCCTGTCTTATCTGTCATTCTAATCCTGCCTATAATGATATCACCTCTGTGTATAGATAAGCAGGTAACTGCAGTAAAGTAATCTGCACAGACCAAAAAGTGGCGCCTATTATTATCTTAGTGGTCAGTGAGGAAACTGTGTTAAATGTTAAACATTGAATATGAAATATGAAATCATGAAATATGTTAAACATTGAATATGTTAAACATTATTTAAAGGAAATCTGTCAGGAAATCTAACTATATGTAACCCAGTCCAGGGCTACATAGTGCTGCCACACAAAGCAAAACATAATGTCTTAATATTCAGTGTGTTTCTGAAGTGCAAAAAATTAACTTTTATTCTTATTCAAATGTGGTCTCAATGTGCCCAGCGGGGCATGCATAACTGTGATAGGAGCCCAGGCATGCCTTCTGTCGGAGCCCAGGCCCTCCTCTTCACATGTTCTCGGTACCTCCCCTTGCTCCATCCGGCCTGCACCTATCACAATCCTCCTTCAGCTGTGGCCGACTCCTACATTCTATTGAACAACCTCCCGTTTGACCATACATTCTAGTAAACCACCTGCGATAAGCCCATACATTCTATTGAACCACCTCCCGTTTCCCCATACATTCTAGTAAACCAAGGGGAGCGAGGGGAGGTGCTGCGGCTCCACATGAACAAATAGAACATTTCCTATTCTTGTCCGCAATAGTGCAATAGTGGACAAGAATAGGCATTTTCAACAGGGTGTCCGGCCGCGTGTTTCACAAATTGCGGAACACACGCCGGTCAGCATCCGTGGTATTGCAGATCCACATTTTTGCAGATCGGCAATACCACGGCCATCTGAACGGCCCCCACAGCTTTTCTTCAAGCAATAGGTCATTTTGTGATGACACATTCCTTTAAGCACTGAAGCTTCCTCACAGCTTACCAAGAATGGCACTGTACATTGTATAGTACTTCTGCTTGGTTTTGCAGCCGAGGCCCATAAACCTGAATGAAACTGAGCTGAACGCTCACCTAAGTGTTGTGTTCAAACAATTCATCAGTGGGCTGGCGAGAGTTGGACCCCTACTGATCAGATATTGATCACCCATCCAGAGTATAGGGCATCAATACTGAATTCCCAGGGAAAACCCCTTAAAGGGAATAATGTTTTTTTTTTTTTTTTTTTTAAAGTTCTTTATTAAGTGTGGATATCTTTAGTTGCAATATTAAAAACTTTATGCAGTACAGACAGTACCACTGTGTGGTGCCTTCACGATGCACTGTAATCTTACAAATGTGTGGATAATGCATTGGAACAAGAGTTCCATAAGGTGTGAGCACCTGGATGTACATTACGTGCATGTATTTACATACTAGATTAAGATTCACTCTCAAAATAAGATTGTTAACCCTTTGATATTACCCACTGTACATGTAGGGAATAGTTGGGAGCTTAAATATGGCTCTGGCTTAGAAGCTGGGCCAGCACCACACCTAGTTGGTGACAGCAATGTTATACAGCATCGGCAGGAAGTGTCAGTGATCACAGCATCTGAGTAGTTATTCAGAGGGAGAGGACCCCCTCTGACCCCCAACAGCTCCCTTTTGATCGGTTGTCATGGCAACCTGGGGCCTTGTGAAAGGTGCCAGGCCTGACACTGTAATCTTCCTATTAAGCCTTGAATAGGCCATCAATATCTGATCGCTGTTCTGCAGTAACTGCAATAGCTCCAGTGCCAGAAGTTGGCAGTACAACTACATAGCTGTGCCAGTTTATATAGTGGATGATGCTGGTTACTTCAGGGCTGGAAGTAAAGGAGAGCAGTGCTGCAGTAACCAGCTATGTCCACTACAGAAGTGGAAAAAGCTGTGTGCAGCTACTGCAAAACATCTGATCGGCAAAGGTGTGGGTGATCAGCCCCTGCTGATCAAATAGAGATGGCCTATCCTGATGATAGCCCATTAATATAAAGTCCTAAAAGACCCTTTTTAACAGGAAGAAGTTACAAGCAGTGAAATGTGGTAAGGGAAAAGTTATTCAAGGCATAGGTTCCCTAGGCCTAAAAATAAAAGCAAAAAATATTTTTAAAAAATATATAACAAATAGAGATGAGCGAACGTGCTCGTAACGAGCACTGGAGCGCTCGGCTCCCCTGCGCTTGCATGGGCGCAGGCATCTGCTTCCGTCGGGTGAGGAGGACGGAAGCGGATGTCTGCGCCCATGCGAGCGCAGGGGAGCTGAGCGCTACAGTGCTCGTTACGAGCAGGTTCACTCATCTCTAATAACAAAATAATTTTTAAAAATTCAACTCACTCCCCTTCCCAATGTTACATATGAAAATAAACAATATTAAAATAATTGGTATTGTTGCATTTGGAAATTTTCCTGTAAAATACAAGCTCTTAAACTGCTTTGAGTTTTTTATTTTGTTTAAGTAGTTAAGTATATGATACACTATATAAATTTGGTATTGCTGCATTCACACTGACATAGAATAATAGTAAGAGGTTGATTAGATAAAACAAAGTGAAAGCTGTAAAAATGAAACCTAAACAAGGTTCACAACAGCCCCCACCCCAACTCTGCTGAGACTAACATCTTTTCCATTGAAATTAGCCTGCAGTGCTACTCTCTCCTGTCAAATAACATGCTCCTGGTGCTTCCTGGATCATGTGTTGTACATTGTGCATATGATTCTAGTCTGGTTACAACACACAATGAGGGCCTCAAGTATTACTGAGGAGACATTCATTGCCTGCCCCCTGCACTTCATAAACACAGTGCAGACATGGGTCGTTGATCCAGGGAGTTATTCTGATTGCCTGATAGGAGTCGGGAAGGAATTTTTTCCCCTAAAGTGAGGAAAATTGGCTTCTACCTCACATGGATTTCTTGCCTTCCTCTGGATCAACTTGTAGGATAACAGGCCGAACTGGATGGACAGATGTCTTCTTTCAGCCTTATAAACTATGTTACTATGTTACTAATGATGAAAGTGAATCTCTTGTTAGCACTGTCTGAACATAGAATACCATTCTGCCCCCTCACAAGGATGACTGTGCCTGCACAGTCACGCAGCCTCAAGCGCTGGCTGCTGACATCATTCAGGTCAGCAGTCAAGGCTGCCTGACTCCACAGATGCAGCCAACCTGGTTAAGGGGTGGGGTAGTATTCTATGCTCTGATAGTGCTAGCGAGAGATTCATTCTCTGGCATGTGCTTTGATGGAGCACAGGGGGCAGGTCATGAGTGTGTTGTCATTGATGACTGACAAATTCATTGTGGGTTGTAACCAGGTTAGGATCACATGCACAATGTAGAGCATGTGATCCAGGAGGTGCCAGGAGCCTAGCATTTGATGTACTGGCCCAGTAGGCAACTTTAATAAGATAAGAATCAATGGAAAAGTTGTTACTCTCAACGAGGGTTCAGGAGACATGAAATAAAACTAAGAATACCCCTTTAAGGAGTTATCTCAAATCCGAATATCTTTTTAATCTGACAGCCATTTCAGTTCCCCTGCGAAGGCTTATCTGTTGAGCAAAAGATTTAGCCTGCTATACTTTTGTTTTCTTAGTGACTTACAAAGGTAGTACAAGGGGAGAAGCATGGTGGGTTTTCTGAATGCCTGTAGAATACATATCCCTCTCAGGCCCAGTGCTATGTATAAAGGGGGAAAGTATAGTGTGGTTTTGGGATCCCTGTGAAATATGTAACTCCCTCGGGCCCAGCACTATGCAAAAAAAAAAATCTCTACATTATCTTTAATTTCTAGTGATTTTTAAGCAGCTGGAACTGTAGACATTTCAGTCATGGGTTCACCTGGTTAGAAACCTGATTATTGATTCTATCAGCACAAATGATCTAGGTAGAAGACAAGGATAAGTATCACTATGTGACTCTATTAGAACAAATGATCTAGGTAGAAGACAAGGATAAGTATCCTGATGTGACTCTATTAGAACAAAGGATTCATTTAGAAGACAAGGATGAGTATCATGATTTGACACCATAAACCATTTTGACTGATGACAGCTGAATCAAATTTATTATCATTTCGTTTGACTGCCGTGGTTCAAAGAATAATGTATTTTCCCTGTGGGTTATAAATGGACATAACTACCAGATGGAAGATGTATACCCAAGACCAAGATCTGGAAGATTGATCTCTGGGTGCCAAAGCAAAGCCTATTATGATCTATTTTTAACATCATTATCTTCATACATAGTAGAGGAGGAGCCATTAGGCCCTTCAGTTGACAGAGCCAGCACCTATTGCCCCTGCCTGGGCCAAACAAAATCTATAAAGTTGATAATCTATTTCGCTATTCAAACTGTAACTTTTATGTGCCATGCAATTGAGGAAATTACAGTGAATGGGGTCGGAGCGTAGTTCCGGCCCCACACGTGCACCTGCGGCAGCACGGGTCCGGCGGGCTGTTCACCCACCGGAACAGCCTGCCAGAGCCCCGTGCCGCAGGTGTGAAAATAGCCTAAATGCTTTAAGTTGCTGTAGTACAATGGCCTCAGAGCCTAAGGACCCATAGTACTGTATTGAATCACTTCATTTTAGTGCAAGAGAAAAATCAATGAAAAACAAGAACAATCTTACACATTAATAGCTTCCTATTTTCCTTGCAATTTCAACATTCCAACACATGTTGTCAATAAGAAACACATGAGTTATATGTTCTTACAGATGAACAATAGCCTAAATGATACCAGAGGGAGAAAAATTACAAAGAACATTCGTGAAACCATACTCACCACAACTAAGGTTGCTTTCTGCCTTCCTTGCCCATGATGGGATGTTCCAAAAGTCATTTTCCCAATTTATAATATTTCCCTTGTCTTCACAGCTGAGATTTGCAACAGTACTTGAATCCATCGCAAAGTCCCAGAGACGAAAGTTGTATATATCCCCTTGTAGTGGCACAATTCCAGTTAGGTAGGAGCCCAGTGTTAAATTCCCATTACCTGGAATGGTAAGGTCTTTTGCGTCTGGACAGGAAACAGCTTGGTAATTATTTTTTGTGCTCACAAATACTTGTTCAGAACGATTATTCCAGATAATACACAGCTGTTGAAATGATTCTGTGAAGAATTCTTTATCACCCTGTGAAAGCAGTGCAGGATCAAGAATGCATGGAACACCCAAGACAGACAGTACATGTCCATGAGTATCTTTTCCAAAGCTCAGCAGGTCTGTGTTCGAGGTTTGGTAAGAAAAAGCCCTCCAGTTCTCTTCGCTGCTGTTGGTTTCAGTAGCCTCAAAGCACACAGTTAATTGTGTTAGAGGAGGGACAGAAACTTTGGATGAGATTGTAACAATACCTGAACTTTGGTTTTGTGGAATAGTGACTTTTTGGTTTCTTAATGACACAGCCACTACAAAAGAAGAAAACATAAATGAATCCAAAAACTTGCAGCATTTTAATTTAACATTATATATTTTGAAGATTAATTTACTAAGCAAAAGAAAAATAAACAGTATTCAATTTAAATACCTATATGGAGCAGGTATTCGTAATAGTTTAGGACATTAGGACAACACTAGTTCCTATGCCCTGTTAGTGTATCTGGACATCAGTGTGGTGGGTCCCTTCCTTCCATATATTAACAGTGAGCAACTGCTGCAAAGAGCACTATCTTATACCACATTGCCTGTGACTGCTGCAGGACGAATGTGGGGTACCAGCAACTTCACTCCTATACAGATATTTCCTTTAGATATTGTGGGGTACCAGCAACTTCACTCCTATACAGATATTTCCTTTCCTATATCTCCTAGTGGCTATCCACAGCATCTCTGCAAAATTCAGAATGGCCTCCCCAAATTGTATGTTAATGGGGTGTAATTGGACCTGCCATTATTTTCTGTCACTTTTCTTCATGCATATTTTTATGTGGCTTTTCTCAGTGCCATAACTAGAGCATGGTGCTTTTCTGGGGGGAGGGTAGGACATCAGTGACCCCAAATAAATGCACCAAAAGTGACAAAAAAACAACCATAAACAGTATTATTTGTATTGCATTTTATATTTCCTATTGACATTAAGCTAATATCTGTTCACAGCTGTATTTTAGAAAAACTAAATGCTGGGAAGAAATAGTTTTTTCCCGCCAAAATATTATGTATTAAAGCAACCCTACGGTGATAGATACTGTTAACAATCTGTGCGACACAGATCAGAAAAATGATGGTGTTCATCACAAATATATTTTTCAATGTATTTATGTAATTAAAATGCCATACATACACTGATTAATCTCCCTAATGAGCTCTATATCCCATTGTAAATTATATAGCTCTGGCATCCTGCAGCCATTACTAGTGGGAACTCAGGACACAAGAATTTATACAGATACATTAGAACTCAACAGAAGCTGTATAAATACAGAACTCCCCCAGTGGCCACTTTGAGATACACAAAGGAGTACTTTTCAGTGTACGTTTAAGGTTTGGAATATGTTTTGTGTACATTAGAAAAATGTCCCCTTAATGGACAGGTAAAATATGTGGAAAATTAAAGTTTATTTAAACAAAAGTCCTTATATTTGTTATATTTCCCATGTTTAGCAAATGAGTACTGTACATGCAGTATTACGATTAGATTTTCTTTTACACAAAACTACATTTTTTTTTCCTGATCAATGTCCACTAATACAAGCAGGCACAGACTATGGGAGGTATGCACACAAAACTGTTACAAATTACTGTACAGATTAAAGGCTCATGCATGGTTTAATATTTAAGTAGATTGGTGTATGGTTATTACAACAATATGTAATCATATATAAGGCAAAATAAAATCACAAAAAGAAATCTATACATGCTTACCGATATTATACGTAGCTGAGAAACCTTTCTTCTGGATGCTAAAGTCACTTCCAAAAGTAATTATCATGACATTTCCAGCTGAATTGAATGAGAGGCCTTTAGCTGTAATTCCGCAAAATTTTGATACAGTTTCACCATTGTTTATGGAGAGTGAATCGTACATGCAGTTCTGAGCTTCTTCAATATCAAAGTCCAAAAATGTAACCTGTATTATAAATCCAACTGGTGCATGTATTGTCCACATGCAATCCTGGCTGTTGGGGTACATTTCTGGATAGCATGGCGAGGTGAAAGCTCCAGATGGGGAAGTAAGCACTAACTTGCAATTGGCACAGCAAAATACTGTTGGATAAAATAAAAGACAAAAAAACATGTTAAACATGTCAACATGAAAGAAACACTGGTATAAAAGAAGACATATCAGATATAAAATGGATGTGTTAGTTGTATAGAAATAAGTTTCTTTTCATACTGCGTTTCAGTTACCGTTTGCCATGCGCACTGGAAAAACTTCTAGTGCATACGTCAAATAGATATATATGCCGCCATTCACCGGATGGATGTAAAAAAAAATTATGTCCTTTTGGGCTCTGTTTGGATGGTATGTATTGGGGAGTCAGTTTGTTTTTTACTGTATGGAACAGCGTGCCAGACTGCACTATTCCATAGAAAGGCATCCAGTGAAAAAATGTTTATACCATGTGGCATATGTCTTTATTTACCATGGAGCAGGGGCGTAGCTAAAGGCTCATGGGCCCTGGTACAAGAATTCAGCTTGGGTCCCACTTCCCTCAGTGTTTTGTGGCCAGGGGCAGGGGAGCACATAGCCTTCGTGTTGCAAGAGGTAAATATTGCAACAGCCCCCCCTCCCCCATGCCAAATTATTGACCTAATCCCTTCCCTCCAGCCAGAGGCGTAACTTGAACTTTCTGGGCCCCAGTGTAAAATCTATAACAGAGCCCTCCCAGCATGCACTTTCTATAATACCACTGTCTTTTTATGTGGCACAAAGGTCTTTGGGCCCCTTCAGGCTCCTGGGCCCAGTAGCAACTGCCACCTCGGCATCCCCTATAGCTATGCCCCTGCATGGAAGCTTATGGGTGATGGATGGAATGGAGTGGAATCTTTCGTCTGTCAAAGAAAATAATGGCATGCTTGTTCAAATGTTGTATCATGGAGATATTCACCCTAGAAGCTTTGCATAGGTAAGAATATGGTGGATCACAGAGGTGCCCATCATCATATCTGATTATCAGCACTTAGTCTGCAATATTGCTATGAGAGCACCAGGACAGCATGGAAAATTAGACAGAAATCTAATGAAACAAACAATTTACAGTTGCTGGGTGTCTGATTGATAGTGTGGCCAACAACCAATGCTAGAATGTGACAGGTATCATCTCCAATCCTTACAACAAGCAATGTGTGCCCATTAGATTTTCTGGAGGTATGTATTGGGCTTTATGCGTCAATTCAAAGCAGCCAATATACCTTCAAACTATCCTTTATTTTGCAGTTATCATAGGGTTAATTGATAGATATGACAAAATATATTGATTTCCACATTGAGGCATTCATTATAAATTCGTATGCATGTATGTTTTATGCATCATCATTCTGAAATTACTATCATATGATGAGACCCTCATCATAATAAGAATAAAAAAGTCATTACATATAGTCACTACTCTGTATGTACTGTATTCATGCCTTAAAGGGGTTGTCGCACAAATAATATTCTATAGTTTTGAAACCTTAGATCTGAATACTTTTGTATTTGCATGTAACTAAAAATGTATTATAGTTACTGCGTTATTCAATTAAATCTATCTGTATAGCGCCACCTGCTGGTTGCTCTTTTTCAAATTTCTTTGTCCTGCTCAGTGGATAGAAGCACATACTCGGTTCTATCCTTCAACTGCCACTAGCTGCAGCATATAGGACATGCCCTGAGAAACAAAATGCCCACTGAGCTTGAAATAAATCTAGCAGAACAGTTGGAGTAATGAATGTGGAGATCTCTGGATCCATGTCAGGTACAGGGTTTTATAGCTTTTACAGGCTGTCATGTACTACATTATGTATTATTTTCATTTTTTATATTAATCATGGGATAACCCCATTAATATTGTTGTTGAGAAGCTGAATCCATACCTTTGCCTCCCTAACATTCTATTCCAAGTGGTAAAAAACATTTTAAAAAATAGCATACGAATATAGAAATCGAATTTTACATTAAGTCCCTTCAAGGCACATTTTTGTTCGTAAACTGTTCTAGGTAAGAAAGTACAATATGAGTCAAGAAGGGTCACTAGAGAGAGGTCCCAGGGCCTTAGAAACAGATGGAGACATTTATCAAACTAGTGTAAAGTAGAACTGGCTTAGTTGCCCATAGCAACCAGTAAGATTCCTTCTTTCATTTTCCAAAGGAGCAGCCAAAAATGAAAGGTGGAATCTGATTGGTTGCTATAGGCTATTGGTTGCTATAGCCAGTTCTACTTTACACCAGTTTCATAAATGCCAAGAATGCATCTTAGGACCCATGAGCTTTCATATTTCCACATATCCAGCCACAAAAACATGCCAACATATTTATATTAATTAAAAAATGTTTTGCATAAATCCACCTTTAGTCAATTCTTTTTTGTGTGGCCTTTCCTGAAACTCCAAGCCTGCTTGTTATAAGGTATGCTAGGCTCAATGGTCAGTAATAAATGCAATATTTCACATATAATCACATTTTATGTTAATTCATGAATAAAATGCAACTTGGACTTTTTTGCACCCTTTCAATTAGCTGTTTCAGTTTGTCACATTGAATGCAACCTGATCATTAATAGCAAATCTAAAGATTTTGACTTAACGGGGTTAAGTTTACGGGATATAAGACGATAATCTAATATATTTACCATAGCTTTGCTATGGTGCTTGGCTCTTTTATGATTTAAAACAGTGTCACTTTAAACAGCACATCACACGACCTTTACGCCACTTTTGACAAAGTTTCTCCACAGCACCACTGACACAATATATGACATCTCCCTTCGTAAACCCTGGTTTGCCTGGTTTAGAAAAAAACATTTTCCTAAACCGAATTAGGGAATTCTGGGTTAATAAAAGAGGGGGCTCCTTATCTTTTGCCATAGTGGAAAGCAGTTAGAAAGAGTGTCTGACTCTCTGGAGGACCTGACCTATCCTGTATTACACAGGCGTTCCATTGATTTGAATGACCACTGTGTAATGTTTAATTTCCCCTGTGGTGGTGCTGCAGGAGAACTGAACACATACTGATGGATTTCCCTACAGATTACAGCTGATCACTAGAGGTTCTTACATTGGAACATTTTCTGATTAGAACTCGAACTAGTAGTTTGTTATGGATTAATATAAATGCATTAGTTATGTTATTGTCAGACAAATCTGTTAAGTTATTAAAAGCTCAGTACTAACTAACAGCAGTCATATTGCATTTACACAGAATGTTCTGATTATGTGACAACACATGATTCATTTCCAAATAGGATCAAAAGTGTTCACAAACATAACAGCATGTTCATATGGTTCATGAAAAACGGCACATTAAAACCTTGTGAGCCAGAAGTAGAGGGAAAAAGTAAAAAAAAAAATTGAGAGGCCTCCTCTGAAACTACGCTTTGTGTGAACTTGGCACCCTTTGTTTCTGAAATTAAATTACATTAATAAACATGAAATATGAAAGTTCTGAAAACGTCTGCCATGGAAAGTAATGACTCTAAGCCAACTATGGGAAAGTGGCTTTAATAAAATTGTTTCAGACGTCTTCAGGGTATATACTGTATAAAGGGATAAACAATAAATGGTATTTTCCTCTGGTATTCTGGTCATAATGACATTTTGAAATGTGCGTGAACATTTTAATCATATTGTCTTTAATTTCAATGGACCATTCTACATTCAAGTTACAAAATTCTCTGAACAGTGCCAGAAGGTTTAAGAAGAATCGGTCCTTGATCTACAACTAACAATACAATATTTTCTAGTGTCTAAGACACACGGCAGTATCCTTTTGTTTTCAACTTAAGGAAGTTTTATTTTGTACCTATAGTATTTCTGAATTAATAATATAAAAATAATTCCAATTATTTTCATTTTTTTTTCAAAATGTGCGGTGTTGCTATAGGATAATCTGCCCTGTGAATTTATGAACATATTAAACCGGCAAGGGTTACAAGATGCCAACATAAGGCAGTTTACAAAACCATAGTGGACAGGACACCTATGGCTACAATTTACAGTAAATGGCCCAAAATGGTCTAATTTTTTTGCAAACTCTCCTAGATAGCTCTGACCAAACTAGGCCACCCTTGAATGTCAGGGAATGTTAGAAATTGCACATATCACTGGGCAGAGAAGCAACAACCAACCATGCCTAGTCAAGAAACTATCACTAAATGAATGCATGGAATCTAAAACATAATTTTTATTAGATTCACAATAAGAAATGGTGCAATGAACAAAATCACAAACAGTGGTGAATATAGTATATCCAATAATCTATAATAGGGGTAATGAAGCTATTGGAAGTTCTATTCTGTCCCTAGCTAAATTCCTAGATGTTCCTAAACACAGATAACCCCAACCCAAAAGGGGCAACCCCATGAAGGAACCTCTCCCTAATACACAGTGAAATTTTCCCCTAAAATGTTCCAAACAGTTTCCCCCCCAAACAGGTTCATCAGAGGATTAATCAATGGGGAAGAGGGAAAAATATCCAGATAAAATTACAGATGATAAGTGGTCAGATAAATAACACCACAAACGATGCAGGTTGATTAAAAAAAAATTGGTAACAATAACCAGGCTCCTAATGGAGCTACTTACTTCATATGGAGAGTGTAAAGCTAAGGCAGTGTTTCTCATGTACACAGGATGTAAATACCCATCATTCAAAAGTTGTGGTCCTAGGTCACTAGCACTTTGATTGTCACAACTGGGAGGTTCACCACTTTAACCAGGTTGACTGACCGACACTGCGCAAGCGCTGTACTAGCAACGTGATTGGATGACATAAGCTCATGCACCACATTTTAGCTATGGATCTTGCAATAATACCAAAATTATTCCCAATCATCCATCGCCCTTCCTATGTGAAATGGCAACATTTCAGGATGTTTTAGGTAGAGGTTTCTGTACAAGCTTGCCCCTTTTTAGGTGAGTGATCTGTGTTTAGGTGCATCTATTGCATTTAAGGACAGTACCCTACTTCCCATAGTTCCCTTACTACCATTACAGGTTACTGGATACACCACATGCACCACTGCTTGTGATTTTGTTCATTGCACTTCTTGTGCTTGGGCCTTGTCTGCTTTGGGTTATTTCTTTTGATTTTTTTTTATCTTGAAGTTATGTTTAGCATGTCTTCGGTTAATTTTAGTGATTGGCCAAGTACAAAGTGCATGTTCTGCAATACAGATTATTTTGGATTTAGTTTCCTGATATCATGCCAGGGACAGTCAGAAAACTTAAAGGTGATGCTACCTGACTTCAGAACTGTATCATAGAAAGCTAAAATAAAAAATTACTTACATTTTTTCAATAACATCCATAACAACATAAGTCAATTATTCCCAATACCTTCTGTAAACTCAATAAAAGTCTGCAGCAAAAACACTAGAACGAAGAGTACCAAGTACTTTAACTTTACATTTCCCATGTTATGTTTTTTGAGAACTGGAGGGTTGCTTTACATTTACACAGGATCACCTAGCCCTGGATCCCTTTGTGAGACTCCCCAGTCTATTTTGAGGAAACTGATGACAAATCTGATCCCATAGTTTCTCGTGTGGTTAGTTTTGTGTCTTTAGACATCAGTTTAGCGGTTAGTTTATCCTCCTGGTCATGAGATAAATGTTTTGGACAACACTTATCTGTGTGTGAACACCACACAGATGCTAAAATTGCAATATGTCTTCATCTTTTGTGTCTGGCAGACCTAAGTGATATATGTTGAACAAGCCCAAAATAGGAAAACTCCTTTACGTTTCTTGCCAAATCAGTAGCTTAAAGGGGTTGTCCGGGTTCAGAGAAGAACCCGGACATACCTGCAATTTCACCCAGGCAGCCCGCCTGAAGAGGGCATCGGAGCATCCTATGCTCCGATGCCCTCCTTTGCCCTGCGCTAATTAGCGCAGGGCAAAGGAATTTAGCCCGGTTCCGGTGACGTACCGGTCCCTGCCGGGCAGAGGCTTCCGCCCGGCAGTGAGCCAGTGACGTCATCGGCGCTGATGGACGGGCTTTAGCGCTGCCCTAGCCAGTAAAACGGCTAGGGCAGCGCTAAAGCCTGCCCATTAAGGCCGGTGACGTCACCGAACTCACTGCCGGGTGGAAGTACCCGCCCGGCAGCGAGTATTTACAAACAAAAGAGACCTTGCCCTGCGCGATCTAGCGCAGGGCAAGGGGGGGCATCGGAGCATTAGATGCTCCGATGTCGTCTTCAGGCAGGCTGCCTGGGTGAAATTGCCGGTATGTCCGGGTTCTTCTCTGAACCCGGACAACCCCTTTAACCCCTTCGCGCCCGGAGCTTTTTTCGGTTCTGCATTTTCGTTTTGCGCTCCCTGCCTTCAAACAGCCATAACTCTTTTATTTTTCTGTTCACATAGCTGTATGAGGGCTTGTTTTTTGCGGGACAAGTTGTACTTTCCAACGCCACCATTTAATATTGCATACGGTGTAGTGGGAAGCGGGAAAAAAATTCCAAACCGGGTGAAATTGCAAAGAAAACGCTATTCCGCTACAGTTCTACGGGTTTCTTATTTACAGCGTTCGATGTGCATTAAAACTGATCCATTACTTTCATTCTACTGGTCAGTACGAATCCAGCAATACCTAATATGTATAGTTTTTCCTGCGTTTTCATAGTGATAAAATAATTAGAAAGTTGCCCTTTTTTTTTTTTTTTTTTCCTTGTCAAATCTTGACCCCTATAACTTTTTGGTATTTATGTGTACAGAGCTGTATGGGGGCTCATTTTTTGCGGGACGATCTGAAGTTTTTATTGATACCATTCTGGGGTGTGTATGACTTTTTGATCACTTTTTATTAAATTTTTTTTAGAAAAAAAAAGCGACAAAAAACGGCAAATCGCCATTTGGACGCTTTTTTCCGCCACACAATTCGCCGTATTGGAATTTTTTTTTTTATATTTTAAAAGTACGGGCGTTTTCGGTCACGGTGATACCCATGATGTCTATATTTATTGTTATTTAGGTATTTATTTTTTACTTATACGGAAAGGGGGGTGATTTGAACTTTTACATCTTTTTTATTTTTTATATATTTTTTAACATTTTTTTTAATTTTTTTTTTACTATTAGAAAGCTCAAATATGGGCTTATATATTGTGGCTTTTTTTTTTTTCTTTATGAGCAATTCTGGGTTTTATAGACTCAGAAAACCATGAATTGATCATTTCTTATCCTGGCCTGCCATCTAGTGGCCAGAATAAGAATTGCAGTTTGAAAACTGTAATCCTCACCAGCGAGGATTACAGTTTTCATATGGTGTACAGACACCCCGATTGGCCACACGGGGTGTCTGTACCACCCGGAAGCGAACGCTTCCGGGTTTAGACGCAACTAGATGCCGTGATCATCTAGTCACCCCGGAAGACGCCGCCGACACAGTAGGTAGCGGCAAGTCTCTGCTGTTAGAAACAGCAGAGACTTGCCGGCCATGACGCCCGCCGCACCCGCGAGCGGGCGCCATGTGCCCGCATCGCCCCAGCGCCGTACATGTACGGCGCTGGTCGCGAAGGGGTTAACCTTAAAGACAAGACTGAAAACAAATGCTGTGTTTCTTTTTCTGAAAATATTCATTGGTTCATCCTCAATCACAGAAGACTATGATCAGGCATGAATCATGTCAATGATATTTGATATACAGATGACTGTGCTTCCTGTATAATCTACCATTTTGGACACACCTTGATCACATAACCATTGCCTACCAGCATGTACTGACTGCTGCTACATTGATGCAAAATGGAGCAATATCTTTGCATAAACTCAGGTTATAATACCTGATATAGAAGTATCCTCTTGTTTTGCTGAACACAGATAAATTCACATGATGCAAATCCTGTGCCCGATTTCATGGAAAGGTAAGAGCTTAATTTGTTAACCTTATTGCTGTTACTTCTGCTTTTTATAGTGTGCTTGGATCAAGATTACATAAAGATATTATCGGTATCTAACATTAAAAATGTATACGTCATGAAACAAGTTATTCCTCATAATAATAAAGTATATATATATATATATATATATATATATATATATATATATATATATATATAAAATTTAAAAAGTATCCTCTTCCGGATCTCAAAACCTGAAGTAAAAACGCAGATGTGAAATTAACCTAATACACGTTTGAATACAACTCAGTTACACATTTCATTAGTTCTGCTGAAGCTCAACATACATCTCAAGTTGAATACAAACAACACTAACATTACACCAGAATAATGCACTAATTTATTGAACAAGTAGATTTTCATCATTCATCAGTGTGGTGTGTGTGTGTGTAATTAAGTAATCAAGTAGGGACCAAGGTATTAACACACAGTCTTCTTTCACCTCAAGGTAGCTATACATACTGGTCTAACTTTCATCAAAATTTGAATCAGAAGTTTGCAACCAAAATGTTGGGTGTGTTTAAAATTGTCAGGAGGATGTTAACAGAAAGTATGTTCATCTTTCATTCACTGTCAATGGCCTTGTATGGCCAGTTTGAACAACTGTGATGGCCAATATGGTCTTACCTATCCATTTAATTCTATGAAAAATAGTTGCCAGCAATGTAACGTAAAAAATCAAACTTTATTCTGGCTGAAAACAAGGTACTTAAAAGTTAAACAATATTATCCTGAAGGTGAATATGTTGGCACCATTCATCTCCTTCAGTAATGTCCCAATTAAAAATCTTAAAGCAAAGCTGTGAATTGACTTACATACAGTACAATGTGTGCTGGCTTGTCAGCTTCTTAAATTAATTAGAAGGATTTGGGAAAACGACAGCTGTCTTTTTATTGTTTGCTATGGGCAAATCTTCAGTTTTACTCCTGCCCAAGTTTCCACTATCTTAAAGAGATTTTCTGAGATATTGATACCTCGTCAGGATAGGTGATCAGTATCTGATCTGTGGAGGTTCAACACCTGGGGGATCCCCCGCTCATCAGCTTGGTCACTGGTGCTCACAGATCACCAAGCACAGTGCCATACATTGTATAGTGGCTGTGCTTGGTAAGCATGGAGAAGGCTGCAGCACTCACAGAAGTACCAGTGTCTTCTCAAACAGTTGATCAGTGGAAGTCCCAGGTGTCGGACACCTACTGATCAGATACTAATGACCTATCCTGATGATAGATGATTAGTATCAAAATCTTGGGAAACCCCTTTAAAATAAATTTTCTGTACAGTGTAACAGTACCAATATAATATACATAAATGTGATTTTATTTAATCTTTTATTCTCAATTATCTTCCAACGCCTTTTGCAGGTCCCTTGTGTGGTTTGGAGAGAAGATTAGATTTATTTTCAAGACATCCAAAGGTGAATGAATTAGACTGCTCTATGTGAACCCTATTTGCTCCAAAAGTTTGTTTATAATATGTCCCGCAGTAAAATGTATGAGCTCCGCTGATTCTTCCTCTAGCCACAAGTAACACTAGACTCACGCCTGTGATGTTATAGTTCGGTTCTGCGCAAATGTAACTGTTTCAAAATCCAAAGCCGAACTTGGGTTTGTGCCTCATTAATGAAATCGAGTTCAGCTTTGAATTTTGAAACAGTAATGTATGTGCAGAATCAAACTATAACATCATAGGCAGAAGACTAAGCAAGTCTCGTGTTACTTGTAGATAGAAGAAGAAGGGCTCAGTGGAGCCCATACATTTTACAAAGTTTTGAAATGAATCAGGTTCAGATAGAGCAGTCCAAACCCAATTAGCTCAACATTTATTATTATTATTATTATTACATACATGTGCCTTTTATGATTTATATTATCTGTCATTTGGATCAACAGTATTTGATTTTGATCTTTTTTATATTTCTAATAATAAATATTGCCACATTTAATATACTTTGAGCGCTACCGGTTTTTGCAATTTTGTAAACTTTCTTTTAAATCAAAATTTAAAAAAGGACCTTGAAAAACACGATAGGCAAGAATTTGCCATGTTAACTATTCAAAAAGTAGAAATGCCAGAGTTCTATAGGATATAAATACATCAATAAAGAATTTAGAAAGAATGCTGATAAGTTACTATGATGTTCCTTTGTAGGACTGACTCCCTTTATATAAGACTGTCAAATACTCATATCAGCTAAAATGAATAAGGATAAAGGTAATACAGGTTTCTTGCGTAGTAAGATAAAGCTGCAAATGAAAGCAGGCTTGTCAGGTTTTATAGTGCAATAATCAGACCATTTTGTGACAAGCCACCCTGTAATTGGCAAATAAAAGAATGACATCATATGTAAATGCTAGGTTTTAACAGCTGACAGATGGCGGAAAACCTATAAATGTTGCAATTCCATTTGAACAACCAAAAAAGTATAATTTCCTTGGTTCACTGAAAACATAAAAACAATTTATTTAAATGCAAGTCATTTACTGCATGCCAAGTTATGTCACATAGGTTGTAGAGCAGGTCATAAACGTAATATAAAGTCATTACTGAAAATAAGTGGATGTTTTTAGAACTGATCAGAATCGTTGAAAGATATGTAGCTTTTCTAGGAATGCCTCACATGAACAGGGATTTCTCATTAAAATCTAGAAATGGCATCCTGTATCCTCTACTTTTGGTACATTCTACTCCTACATGTCTATATGTCTCCAGTTTTGAAATGGATGGACTAATATGAAGTGAAACCAAATTAGGTTATAGCAGAGTACACCACACAATTGTAGGCGATCAGCAAGAATGCAACTACAGTAGTCACTTGTTCCTGATAATAGGCCAGTGTAAAGGGAACGCTCGATCATCTGGTGAATGAATCGTTGACGCAGCACATTAGATCATTGTTTTTGAGCAGCAGATTTTATGGTGTAAACAGCACTCTGCTGTCCAGAAACAATAAGTCGATATGAGGACGAGCTCTAGCAGTAGCCATCGCTCGTCCCCATACAGTGGAGGAGACTGCTGCATGTAAATGCAGTTCTTTCCTTCACTGAGGACCAGGCTATTATCATGAATTAAAGATCCTTTCAGAAAATTGCCCGATCACTTGGCATTTGTAAATGCTCCTTTACTTTAGAGATCCTTCAAATGAATCTATCACCAGTATCTTTTATCTGCAATAATACATAAGTAGTACGGCAGATAAGAAGTCCAGAGCACTATTCTTTATTTGCCTACAACCCCCTATCCCCCAGTGTCAGCACTCTAAGCTGTACTGAAATGAATTGTCAGGACTGTTGTGCATGCACACAGGAGTTCTCTCCATTATGTTAGAACAGGACAGCAGTCCTGACTGTGCATTTCAGTGCAGCTTTGAGCGCTGACAGTGGGGAAACTGGGGGCAGTAAAATAATTTAAAAAAATAGTGGTCTGGACTCCTTATATGTAGTTTTACTCATGTATTACTGAAGGTAATAGTCCAAGATCATGGTGACAGATTCCCTTTAAGGGGAAATGATCTTAGGTGAGCAAACACAGTGTAAGCATTGGCAAACATAAATATAAGAGATAAAATTGATAATATTACTGAATGAAATACAATGTAAATTAAAATGAAGAATAAGTAAATAAACTCCCCTTATATGTAGTGGTCCCCAGATTTCTAGGGAAGCTTTTAATATCATATATTATATTACTTTATGAGATCCATACAGGTATTCAGTTAAGGGGAACAAATTATTACAAAATGCCATATTAACCCTTTCCAGACCTCCACAGTACATGTATGTTGGAAGCCCAGCCTTAAAGATGGCGACTGTTTCACACAACAGACACCAGGGGCTAATGCCTGCGACGGGCGATAATGCAGATCGCAAACATTTACAGCTTGACATACCTGACAACACAGAATACAGTAGGTTGGCTTGTAAAGTAGGTTGGTTTGTGAAATTCCATTACCATTTTATTTAGAATATTATTTTCCTACATTTATAGACAGCTAAAAAAATTCTCAACCAAAATGTTTCACACAACAAAATATGAATTGCTTTTGCACCAGTCCTGTATCCAGAAAATAAAGGGATTGTCCGCTTTTTACTGTTGATGACCTATCCTCCCTCAGGATATATCATCAATATCAGATCAACTGCCTACACCCATGCCAATCAGAAGGCAGCAAATGTAGTGGTGAGCAGTGTAATTACAAGTATGGTGTTCCCGTTCACTTCTATTGAAAGGATCCGTTCCATTCCCTTGAACAGACAGATCCATCCCATAGAAGTGAATGGGGGCGCCATACTTGTAATTGCACTGCTCGCTGCTGTGATTGCTACAGCGAACACGTAAACAGAGAAGAGATCGCAGTGCTCCTACGAGCGCTACCTTCTCTTCAAACAGCTGATCAGCAGGGATGCCAGGTGTCAGACCCCTGTCAATCTGATAGTGATGACCTATCCTGAGGATAGGTTCTCAATATAACAAAACGGACAACCCCTTTAAGGTTACTAAAGGTGAAATGATAGCCATTATGTTGTCTATAGGCATTGTCACTTTGCATTTTCTATATCAGAAGGAGATCGCTAATGTTCTATATCAGCAAGCCCCTTTAAAGGCTGACATTGAATACTCCACATAGTGAATGAAGAAAACTCAATTTCATATGACTCTTCAGTATAAGCTGTCATATATGTTACAAAGAAAAGGAAGCAGTGTTATGTTCAATTTAAACATACACATTTTCTTATTTAGTATATGTATTCTGAAATAAAGTAAATAGGATTTTATACTGAGTGCAGGAAACTTCCTACTTATTGCATGTACTGCTGGCAGGGAGCCAACCCTGTGCAGATCTTTGCATTAGAGTTTTTGTATCCTAAGAGGAGCAGTTGAGTTAAACTATCTTCTTTTGTACTCTGTTGGGTTTGTGCATGAGGAATATCATTATTTCTGGCCAATACATTACTTGTATTCTGAAATGTTTTGCCGTTTCCCCTCTGCAGGCTTTATCTCTAATGCTCAGTTTCAGCTGAGTTAGTAGGTGAAGACTAGCTGCTATGATGTCTCCCACAGACTGATCTCGGACAAAAGAGGAAAATCTTCTCCATATCATTCAGAAGAACTATATTGGACATTATAGAGAGCGTATTGAATAGTATTAAAGAATATATTGAATCGTGTTGCTGTGAATCAAGAAATAATAATGATATTAGCTGCTGCAGCATGGCTGTGACTCCGCCTCTCACACTGCAGCTTAATGTTCTCCCCCACCCCCTTCCATATATTTCAAGCTGTAATGAGATCTTTCAATAAGCTGACAGTCCATCTTGGTCCCTCAAGACAGATTTAGAAGATGATTCTGAGTGATTGCTTGTTTAGGTGAGGGGGAGCTGCTAAGTGAAGAGAACAACATTTGTAACTGATAATATATATTACAAAGTTTCCTACAATTAACTTTAGCATTGAATTGTGCAAACACTGTTGAAAAGTTAGTGCCCACTTAATCATAGCATTTATCTCCCACAACACTTCCTTCTCTTATTAAAGGACTCACACAATTGCTCTACCTTGTCCTTTTTTAATGTCCACGTGGGCTGTCAATTTCATACATAGAAGTGAAGGATCTAGACAAGGAATATTCCTATACATGATAGGAGTACTTTGAATTTGGGTGTCTTTCTGAACTGAATCAGCATTGGATCAGGACAGTAGGATATTGGTTCATATGGGTACATTTGACTTGTGCTTCTATAGTTATTTTTCCATGACAGGGAAAAAATGGCCATAAAAAATAGTTTGAAGCTGTGAACAGACAAAATAGGGATATGTCCTACTTTTGACGGCTAGTATTCATGGTCACTTATAAAACGGACGTGTGTACTTTCACACAAACGGTCAT
This sequence comes from Rhinella marina, assembly GCA_900303285.1. Taxonomy (NCBI): domain Eukaryota; kingdom Metazoa; phylum Chordata; class Amphibia; order Anura; family Bufonidae; genus Rhinella; species Rhinella marina. Next base: position 52,348 of record ONZH01013497.1, read on the forward strand.
TGTTCTTAAGATGAAAAACAGCCATCACACGGCTATTTTTCACTGTTGTGTGATATATTTTTAAAAAAAACCTTCATAGAAAACATGAGCCAAATGCTCCAAATATATAAAGAAACTTTATTAAGTATGCAGGGACAATAAGAAAAGTCAGATTAAAAATCACAGAATGCAAGGATGGGTGGTAAAAAGCGTCCTCTAGAGACCACACAAAACGCTGGGGATGAGCAAAAACGGTATATATGTAGTAATACACAATACACTGGACTGTGTCCACTGGGAAAATTCCTATGAACACCAAGTAACCAACACATAACAGTAATAAAATGCCAAGTAAGGTAAAAAGTCCGTCCAGATCAAAAGAAGTAAAAGTAATGCTCAGAACTCACCCATGTGTGAATGTGGTCATCGTACGTGTTTTGTCGCATCATACCTGACGGCGTTTTGTATGGTCTCTGGAGGACGCTTTTTGCTACTCGTCCTTGCATTCTGTGATTTTTAATCTGACTTTTCTTATTGTCCCTGCCTACTTAATAAAGTTTCTTTATATATTTGGTACATTTGGCTCAGGTTTTCCATGTAGGTTTTTTGTTAGTTTTTTAGCTGGTATCTAGTTATTTACTTAAATAGTGGCTTTGCATTCCGATACAACACACCACACACTTGTGGCTTAGGTGTGGATGAATGCTTTGTCTGTTTGGTTTCTCTTTTGGTGTGATATATTTACTAGATAGCCTGTTTTGCATTACTTTAATCCAAGGAATAATGTAGAAACCATTTATTGTTATTAATTCACTGGCCCCTGGTATAAAGGACAGTTTATCCTTATGACGAAATAAAAGGCAAAAAATAAACATTCTTCATTCAAGCTTCATTATGATGCATCTCCCAGTCATAAAACCTGTTAGTCAACTATAACATATCCTGTCAAAGTACAGGGAGGTCAGTTAATACATTAAAACTGGCTTTGGTGACTCAAGGGATCAAGTGGAAATTATTAATGATTATAATAATGACATTTCCTAAATACCAAAAATGTTAAGCTAGACTTTCTTTAGCTGTACTAAAAGTTGCTGCTCAGAAGAATTGTTCTTTGTAGATCAAGATTTATCAGGTGTGATATTCCAAATGAGCATAGCTACCCCTATTCAAAAAGGGATCTATCACACCAAACTATATACAAACTATATATACAATGCCGCAATACTCCAATGTATACAAAAAGGCACACTGTCAATTGAATTAAAAAATCCATATGTATTAAATATATTATGTTAAGAAAACATATATAAAACTAGGCAGACAAATCAACTACATTAATAATGTCATCCTCAAGAGTACAATAAAATGCTAACAGAGGTGTAAAATGAACTATGAGCTGTTGGTAATAATACTCCAATAAAAATACCCCAAAAGTAGTATCAAGATTCTAATTAAGGTATCCAGTAATGGCACAACTATACCCAAGACAAAGTAAGACCAAGTGGATGGCTCACAGGAGGAAGTGTTTGTTGGGGTGTTTCTGTGTACCATCCACTTGGTCTGTATTTACTTGTTAATACATCTTGGGTATAGTTGTGCCATTACTGGGTACCTTAATTGGAACCTTGATACTTTATCTTTTTGGGTATTGTTTGTAGGAGTATTATGGTTATGAACAACTCATAGTCCATTTTACATACTTTGCTAGTACTTTATTGTACTCTAGAGGATGGAATTTTTAATGTTGTTGATGTGTCTGCCTAGTATGATATATGTTTTGTTTAACATTATATATTTAATAGATGAATTTGTATATCAAATGGCAGTGTGGTTTTTTCATAGCTGTCAAGTGTCACGGACCAGTAGATGTGGACCCATTGTGCCTCGTGCCCTACCTCCTCTAAGGGCATTGTCTAAGTGAAACCCCTCGCTCTTCACAATACCTCTGATGGTAACGATAGACTTTTCGAGGGGATCACCAGGTTGCTACCTCTTGAGGAGGGTCGGAACACGAGGCAGCTGGTCCAGGCGGACCAAGAGATACCTTCGAAGGTACCAGCAGAACAGCGGTGGTCAGCAGGCTGGGTCGTTACCAGGAGTGATTAAGCAGAACCAAAGGATGAGGCAGAGATGAAGTCAGACAAGCTATGGGTTAGGGCAGGCGGCACAGGTATGAAGTCAGACAATTCGGATCAGCAATGAGAGAGACAATGCAGGCAGGCAGGGATCAGACGAGTCGGGTAACACAAGCAGAGGTCAGCACACTGGAACATCAACAGGAGAAGCAGAACCTAAAGCAAGAGTAAGGACCTTGACATGAGGCATCTTGGGAGAGGGCTGAGCAACTTAAATAGGTCCAGGGTTGGTCAATGAGGACACGTGACTAACCCACATGACCCAGCATGGTCACATGATCAAACCTGCTCCAGCCCAGAGGGAGTGATGTAAGAACAAGGATGTAAGCCAGGGCTGGATGGAAACTCTGGAGCGGATCATAGTGCAACAGCACTTACACAGCCAGTGCCCAGGACTGCAGCGGTGAACGGAACCACAAGCTCACCGCTGACCACGATGCCTAGGACGGCAGCAGTAAGCAGGGGTACAGCGGCACACAGCAGCCGCTGTTACAGTACCCCCCCCTTATGCCCCCTCTTCTTGAGGCCACAGCGACAGAAAAACCTTTTTATCAGATTCGGAGCATGAATGTTCTCCTCTGGCTCCCACGATCTCTCTTCAGGACCAAAGCCCTTCCAGTCCACAAGATAAGTCTTCTTGCCACGTTTCTTGATGTCCAGGATGTCCTTGACCTCAAAGACCTCGTCAGAATCTCCAGACACCGGAGTACGAGTAGAAGGTGCCGTCGAGAAGCGATTAAGAACCACCGGCTTAAGTAGGGATACATGAAAGGCATTAGGAATACGCAGAGAGGAGGGCAGACGTAATTTATATGTTACTTCGTTGATCCTCTTCAAAACTTCAAAGGTCCAAGGAACCTAAGAGCAAACTTGAAACTGGGAACCTTTAAGCGAATATTTTTTGAAGAGAGCCATACCTTATCTCCTGAGGAGAAGTGAGGCGGTTTCCTTTTTCTCTTGTCTGCATTAATCTTCATGCGAGTTACCACTTTATTGATGCAGATCTTGGTGTCACGCCAAATCTTCAAGAAGTCTCTAAACGAGGAATACGCAGTTGGTACCCCAGAAGATGCTGGAACAGGGAGAGGAGTACGAGGGTGTTGTCCAAACACGACAAAGAATTGAGAGGATCCGGTAGATTCACTCGAGTGGTTGTTATAGGAGAATTCAGCCCATGGAAGCAATTGAACCCAGTTGTCGTGTTGACCTGAAACGAAATGCCAAAGATAGTTCTCTAATATTTGATTGACCCGCTCAACTTGTCCGTTGGTCTGTGGATGATAACCTGAAGAGAAGTCCAGCTCTATTTCGAGTAAATGGCACAGAGCTCTCCAGAGCTTAGAAGTGAACCGGACTCCGCGATCAGAAACAATATGGCAAAGTAAACCATGCAAGCGGAATATGTGTCTCACAAACAATTTAGCAAGTTCAGCAGCTGAAGGCAGACCGGACAAAGGAATGAAGTGCGCCATCTTGGAGAACCGGTCCACTACCACCCAGATAACTTTACATCTGGCAGAAGAGGGCAGATCTGTAATAAAGTCCATGGCAATTTGTTGCCACGGGGCATCAGGAAGAGGTAACAACAGCCCGGGTCCTGGAGACTTTATTTTGAGCGCAGATTGCGCAGGTAGACACATAATCACGCATATCTTTAGACAATGTGGGCCACCAGTAGTGGCAAGACAGAAGTTCTGTGGATTTGCGGATCCCAGGATGACTAGCTAGCTTGGAGTTGTGCCCCCAAGCAAGTACACATTTTCTCATAGCAGATGGCACAAAAGTCTTCCCAGGAGGGATGTCTTTTACCAGGACAGGAGCCACTATGATCAAGCGGGCAGGATCTACTATATACTGGGGCTCCTCTTGCTGGTCAAAGAAGTCAAAAGTGAAAGTGCAGCTCAAAATCAAAGCGGGAGAAGAAGAGAGCCCATCTGGCTTGGCGAGGGTTCAGACGCTGGGCCGTTTGCAGATATGTAAGGTTCTTGTGGTCAGTAAAGATTATCACAGGATGTTGAGTCCCCTCCAATAGATAATGCCACTCCTCCAAGGCAAGTTTAATGGCCAGAAGTTCTCTATCCCCAATACAGTAATTTCTCTCAGCAGGGGAGAAGAGCTTGGAGAAAAATCCACAAGTAAACATCTTGCCCTTGGAACCTTTCTGTAGTAAAACAGCACCGGATCCTATGGAGGAAGCGTCCACTTCTAAAAAGAATTGGCAGGAGACATCAGGATGATGTAGAACAGGTGTAGAAGCAAAGGCTTTTTTTAATTGGATGAAGGCAGCTTCAGCCTCAGTGAGTCCAGACTTTGGCATTCACCCCTTTCTTAGTAAGGGCGGAGATCGGAGATGGGAGAGAAGAAAAATTCGGGATGAACTGGCGATAGAAGTTTGCAAACCCAAGGAAGAGCTGAATAGCACGTAGACCCTATGAGCGGGGCCATTGCATTACTGCATTCAGTTTTTCAGGGTCTATCTGTAACCCGCCATCCGATATGATGTATCCGAGGAATGGTACTGAGGATTTTTCAAAGATACATTTCTCTAGTTTGGCATAAAGTCGATTCTCCCTCAACCGCTGCAAAACTAAACGTACATGCTTCCGATGGGGGACCAGATCAGGGGAGGAGATCAGTATATTGTCCAGATACACTATCACACAAAAATAGAGCAGGTCCCGGAAGACGTCGATTACCAACTCCTGGAATACCGCGGGAGTATTGCATAGACCGAAGGGCATGACGAGGTATTCGTAGTGACCATCACGAGTGTTGAAAGCAGTCTTCCACTCATCGCCTTTTCGAATGTGGACAGGATTGTATGCGCCTCGCAGGTCTAATTTAGTGAAGACCTTAGCCCCCCGGATCCTGTCAAAGAGTTCAGAGATTAGCGGTAGAGGGTATAGGTTCTTGACTTTGATCATGTTCAGACCTCGATAGTCGATACAGGGCCATAAGGATCCATCTTTTTTTCTGCACAAAGAAGAATCCGGCACTGGCTGGTGAAGTAGATTTTTGGATAAACCCCCTTTCAAGGTTCTCTTTGATGTATTCAGACATCGCTTGAGTCTCGGGAAGTGAGAATTGGTAGACTCGACCTCGGGGAGGAGTGGCACCAGGCAGCAGGTCAATTGGACAATCGTAAGGTCGATGAGGAGGCAGGGTCTCTGCCTCTTTTTTACTGAAGACGTCCACATAACTGGCATATTGTTGCAGAAGTCCAGGCAGGTCAACAGGTACAATAGGCAAGGAAGCAGGTCGGACCTCTGATAAACAGGCAGACTGACAGGATGATCCCCAATGCAAAATCTGACCGGAGTGCCAGTCTAGAACTGGAGTATGCAGACGTAGCCAGGGTAGGCCAAGGATAATCGGATTCACAGACTCCGGCAGCACATAGAAGGAGAACATCTGAGAGTTCAGAACCCCTATTAGCATCTTAAGGGGCCTAGTAACCGAAAGCACAGGTTCAGGAAGTGGCAGTCCATTTATGGAGGCAACTGACAGAAGTCGTTCAAGACGAACGATAGGGAGCTGGTACTGATGGATCAGAGCTTGCTGGATGAAGTTACCGGCTGACCCAGAGTCCAAGAATGCAGGTACTGACAGTGTGACTCCTTTGAGAGATAGAGTCACCGGAACAGATAGTTTCAGAGAGGACTTTTCTTGTCTAGGACCATCTCTCCAACTGATCCTAGACTTTGGCGTTTCCTGACTTCTGCAGACAATTGCGGACAAAGTGAGCCTTGCCTCCACAATATAGACACAGGTTATCAGGTCATTCAGAGTAGATGGACGGTCGCGACCAGCGAATTCATCCTTAATCCGGTCAGAAAGGCCCTTCCAGAACACCGCCAGTTGAGCCTCATTGTTCCATGCAAGTTCAGCTGCCAGGGTACGAAACTGGATGGCATACTGTCCACAGATAAGGAACCCTGCCTTAGACGCAGCAGAGCTGAGGCAGCGGAGGACGTGTGGCCAGGCTCTTCAAACACCAGCCAGAAGGTAGTCAGGAAAGTCTGCAGATTAGTGGTCTCAGGACCTCCATATTCCCATATAGGATTTGCCCAGGCAAGGGCCTCGTCCGACAGTAGGGACACAATGAAGGCAACCTTGGACCGCTCAGTGGGAAACCTCTGCCCATGCAACTCAAAGTGGATAAGGCACTGGTTCATGAATCCATGACAGGTTTTGGGATCTCCACCATAGCGTGATGGCAGAGGGATTTGCCGTTATGGGCATTGCAGGGGAAGCAGTGACAGGTGACGCTGCTGTTGCTGGAGAAGCGATAGTGTCCAGACGAGCAGCGACATTTTGCATGAACTGCATCATGATGTCATGGCGTTCGCTCTGACGTCTGACTTCACATAACAGGTCCTGTACGACAGGTTGGGGGTGACCAGCGGGATCCATGGCCTCAGAGTACTGTCACGGACCAGTAGATGTGGACCCACTGTGCCTCGTGCCCTACCTCCTCTAAGGGCGTTGTCTAAGTGAAACCGCTCGCTCTTCACAATACCCCTGATGGTGGGGATAGACTTTTCAAGGGGATCACCAGGTCTCTACCTCTTGAGGAGGGTCGGAACACGAGGCAGCTGGTCCAGGTGGACCAAGAAATACCTTCGAAGGTACCAGCAGAGCAGCGGTGGTTAGCAGGCTGGGTCGTTACCAGATGTGATTAAGCAGAACCGAAGGATGAGGCAGAGATGAAGTCAGACAGGCTATGGGTCAGGGCAGGAGGCACAGGTACGAAGTCAGACAATCTGGATCAGCAACGAGAGAGACAATGCAAGCAGGCAGGGATCAGACGAGTAGTGGAGTCGGGTAACACAAGCAGAGGTCAGCACACTGGAACATCAACAGGAGAAGCAGAACCTAAAGCAAGAGTAAGGACCTTGACTCTGAGGCATCTTGGGAGAGGGCTGAGCAACTTAAATAGGTCCAGGGTTGGTCAATGAGGACACGTGACCAACCCACATGACCTAGCATGGTCACATGATCAAACCTGCTCCAGCCCAGAGGGAGTGATGTAAGAACAAGGATGTAAGCCAGCGCTGGATGGAAACTCTGGAGCGAATCATAGTGCAACAGCACTTACACAGCCAGTGCCCAGGACTGCAGCGGTGAACGGAACCACAAGCTCATCGCTGAACACGACACCCAGGACAGCAGCAGTAAACAGGGGTACAGCGGCGGACAGCAGCCGCTGTTACATCAAGCTGTAAGCGGTATAAAAATATGACTGTTGGTTAATTAATTTGCCCTACAAAATATCATACTATTGCCCATACAATGGCTGACACATTGTACTTAAAGGGGTTGTCCGAGTTGTTTTTTTTGTTCTTTATATGTTTCTAACTTGTCTGGTATAACAACTTTCCCATATACTTTGTGTTTCTAAAGCTGCTGGTTTCTCAGAGTTGACTGAGGGTCACATGACCTGTGATGTCACCTTATCTCCCTGGTCTGTGATGTTTCGTGCACAAGCCTCAGAGTTCAGATAACAGCCTGTACATGAGACGTCACTGGCCACGCCCCCTTTCTTTGCCAGGCTCCTGCTATCTGCTCTCTCCCTGGATTCCTTCAGATAAAACATTAACCCCTTCAGCCAGAACACACTGAGGGCTCAAGGCTTTACAACAAACAGTAGCTGCAGCAATGAGAGGAGACAAATGCTGGGAAAGGAGCTATAGAGGAATTGTATTGTACAAGAACAGGTAGGGATAATTTCCTGTATGTATCAGCAGTGTCATTGTACAGCTGGGACTTGTAGTCCTACACATACAACATGCTGCTGAGTATTCCAGCAGGCAGACATTTCACTCAGCACTTGTATTCACTGCCTTTGCAGAGAAGGGGGGAGGGGCTGAGATTGTTGTTATTGCATGTAAACAAAGGCCAGAAGAGAACCAGGGAAATGAGGAAATAAAGATTTTTTTTGCCTAAAACTTGCTGAACTTAGTTATATATTGCTGCCCATCAGATTTACAGTTCTATATATTTTTTTTCATAACTTGGACAACCCCTTTAAATGCTACGCTGGCCTTTGACTTACATGATCATGAATTACGTCATCTACAGGAAATCACCTAAAGTTACTAAACAGGCATGTATTCATAGAAGACAACTATGCCAAATTAATAATAGTTGCCAAATCAAATTTTATTTTAGTGTGTTCCCATCACATCATCAGCACTAGATGATTCCATGTGCCTTTTGGCTTATAGAAGAAAATAGCAAAATACTGAATGGATCTGTTGTATCTTTTTGCAAATTAATCAAGTGCTCATAGTTTCTGAATGTAGCAAACAAAGAAAGCCCTATAGAAAAGTCTTGTTGAGTAATTTGCCCACACCAAGCTGTCATTCTTAGAGCTCTCATCATTTCTGTCTTCTTTGGAGTCACAGATCTGGCTGACCAAGTAAGAAATATGGAGATGTCATCATATTATTCATTGAAACGTTCTGCAGTCATGCAGTAAAGGCAGTTTCACAACGAAATTCTTTTCTTGTTTTTGAGTGGTCATAACATGTTTGCTTTCTGCAGTCAATATGTTGGAAAAATGAAATTAAAATTATACGAGGGAAGCACCTTAGTGGAAGGAAAATATGGCGCTTCCATTGAATTATAATAAAATTTATGGTCTATTAATAGCACTTGTAATACTTCATTAAAGTTGCTTTTCCCTGCTGCCTGGCTAAACTCCATGAGTTACTTCTTAGTATTTAATAAAAGTCTACTATTGAATTTTATAATTTTTCCCATAACATAAAATATAAAAAATATCCATCCCTGATTTAACTAACTGATTCAATTTGTCAGGTATGTGCAGTAAATTTTATTGGGGAGACTGGCGCTCCCATATGATATTATTGATCCACCTGCACTGGAGTAAGATACGGTAATTTATTAAAAGGCAAATGCATCTTAATAAATGACTTGCACTTCTGGCACCCTGTGCACCAGAAACTCTAATCTACACCAGCCAGGGGCAGGCATAGGCTTGAGCTATAAGTTACACAAGTTTCTGGCATAAGTTATAGTAAAGTTGGGGGTCATGCTAAGCCTCACCCTTCCTGCTAAGCCTTGCCCATTCAGAAAACTTTTGTAAGTAGATGTTTTGACTGCTTGTAGTATGGATGCTGAGACACCTGAAACCTCTATAATGAAGGGTAGAAGCTCACAGCTAGGCACCATTCACCCTTCACCGCTCCCCTTTGCTATAAGATTTGCTTATAGACTGTGTCCCTTTTTGTACAGTAGGTTTTGATATCTTTATGAGATGTCAAATGCTTTGGGTGCAGTTACTATTTATACCCCTGATGAGACGGATGGTTCACCCAGTAAACAGCCTTCCAAAGTGATGAGTTGGGGATCTAGAAAATAGTTTGCAAAATATAAATGAAATATCTAAAAGGATTATGGACATCCACAAGCATCCCCATTTACTTTAAAAAAAAAAATACAGCTACACCACTGCTGAACACCGGTTGCTAACATCTAATAGTTGTTCAAATACTCAAATAGGTAGCATGGTGGATCACAGATTAACACTGTTACCAAAATGCACTGCTGTCCAAGACTTGAGCCTGACCTTAAGTAGTATAATTGAGTCTGACCAGTGATAGGTACATTGCCTTTTGCTGAAATTTACCCTGGCTTGTATATACTGTAAGAAATGGAGTTTGGTTAGTGAGTTCCTCAGGAAATAGGGAAAGATGTGAATCACGCCATCATTGGTAAATGATACCATCTGTGTAAAGTATTTGACAGAATATGCTGGTGCAATGCAAGAAACATAACGATAATAATGATAATAATATAATATATCTCATATATCATCTTTGTGGAAAACCTCATGCAAGCTATGAAGTATCATTAATGCATTTCAATCTAGAAATATGTATTAAATCAGAAATTTCAGAAGCATACAGTAGATAAGTTCAAAAACAGCTCAAAGAAAATATTTCTAGAGCCAAGTCTAGATTCATTCTCCTGCATGTAATTATTTGGTTGCCTGCCAGTAAAAATGGTTATGGAAACAAACATGTCAACTGGATAAACCTTTGCTGACCCATCAAACAACTTACTTAGTACAATGTGGACTGCCAGTAGATAAAATTATGGATTTCCGCATAGCGAAAGGGCAAGGTAAAAATCCTGTGTTCCACCCAATTTGACTAGAAAGTATTTTTATTGGCATTTGTGGTTTAAGTTAGAAATACAAAAAACAATGTCCTAAAATGTCTTTTAATTCATATTTGCACATAGGCAAAAAAATCTTGTAAATAAAATAATCATATTTTAAAGAGTAAGTACACTTTAGAAAAATATTTAATATGTCATAATGACATATCAGAGCTCTGTTTCTCCTTGGTGCTGGAGATGGAAATGAGGACAACCTCATGGATTCAAGGTTGTCTTCAGTTCTGTCTTTAGCAGTGAGGACAGGCAGCACTCAGGACTTCTTAGGCTTCATGCATACAACCAAATTTTTTTTATCACTGTGCTGTGTATAGCACACTGACCCATTAATTTCTATGAGGCCATGCATATATCAGTGTTTCTTGCAGACACGTTTTTCTGTTTACAAATTATAGAACATGTCCTGTTCTGGTCCATATTGCGGAGGAGAATAGCCTTTTCTACTTACAGCTGTGAAAAAAATTCAGAATGCACAGGGAAGGTGTCCATATTTTATGGATCCCTTGTTTGTGGACCAAAAGAAGCCTTTCCCCTCATTCAGCACTTGGATCCCCACCAATCAAAACTTTTTATATGTTGCTGTGATGTACCAAAAGTTTTGATAAAGTTACTGTTTAAATCAGGTCAAGGTCAGGTTCTGTTTTATTATGATAAAGTTAAAGATGTTAAGGAAGACAGCATTTATTTGTTCTTTGTTATAACTAAGGGTTGCTCAGGAGACTCCATCTTTACCATTCTAAAGATGTTGAATAACTGTATGATACAGAGGCTGCTCAGCTGCCTCTGGTCTCCCTGTCTTAGCCTCTGCCTTTTTACCCCAGACCTGCATCCCTAAATGCATAATAGAGCTTTTTAAAAAAATTATGTGAGAGGCTTCCCTGCAGTTTATCTGCTGCCAGTGCTGATCAAAGGCATCCATGCACTCCTCTATCTTCCCAGTGCACCTCTGGTTAGTAACCTCTGGTTAGTAGTGGATAGATGGAAAGAAAATCAGGGCTACAGCAATCATTGGTGACAGTAAGTATACAGGAACATACATTAGTACACTTATCAGCGCTGAACATTACAGCCCGCTATTCTCTCTAACTTTCTAGCACTAGACAGAAATGATGGAAAAGAATAGGATCCTTTTTGATAGGCGCTGTCATCAGACATAAAACTACACCATAGTTTGTCGATGTAGCTAAAATTAATTTATTAGACTCTAAATTAAATTAATTTTAGCTACATCGACAAACTATGGTGTAGTTTTATGTCTGATGACAGCGCCTATCAAAAAGGATCCTATTCTTTTACATTATTTCTGTACTTACTGACACCCCTGGTTCTACTAAGGGGTTTTCGTGTGGACCTTGGCTACAGTCAACGGACGACATTTAGCCGTATTGCTGGTTGGCTTTTCAATAACCAGCAAAGTTCTACATAGTGGTTGTGGCTTCCCACAACTACTAGGGGTAAGCATATTATTTACTTTTAACCCCGTATGACCTATTGATTCGGCACATGTGGCGCGCCTTCTTTGTCTCTCTCTCTAGCACTAGACAGAGACACAATAGGAAGATTTGAAGATGTTTGGTCTGAGGTCTGAGGAGGGCTGGGGGGGTCCATTCTGAGGCTGATTTGGGCTGGGGGATTCAATCAGAGGCTGATAATGTATTATTGGGGGTCTGATCTGAGTCCCTGATCTGGGGCTGGGGGGGTCTGATCTGAGGCTGATGGGGTCTGATTGGGGGTCTGATCTGAATCTGATGGGGGCTGGGGGTTTGATGGAGGGCTAGTGGAGGCCGGGATGGTCTGATGGGGTCTGACCTGAGGCTGATGGATGTTGGGGGGTCTGACCTGAGGCCGATGGAGGTTGGGGGTCTAAGTTTGGGGTCTGATCTGATGTCTGATGATGAATGGGGGTCTGATTTGGGGGTAGGATGAGGATTGGAGTCTGATGAGTATCTGATCTGAGGCTAATAGAAGTTGGGGGGGTCTGATATGAGGGTGATGGAAACCTTTATTTTCTTATTTTCCACCTCCAAACCCTTTGTATAGTCTGAAAAATATGATATTTCTTTATTTCTGTAACCACCATAAATTACTTTATTTTTTAGATCATATGTGCCAAGTATACTTTACCACTATCATTGACATTTACTATCACACAGTGAAATTTCAGCAAAAGCAGCAGGCTTCAGACTGACTTGTATAACTTAGACATTATGAAACGAATCATATGAGGTTAAAGATTTCTGCATGTCTGGCTACATTTACCGCAGGACAGGAACTTATGAAATAGACGTTGGCATGCATTTTTTCAATCTATTACACAATTATTGAGTAACAAAATTATACTTCTCTTTTAAATCACCCATAAAACGAATGCTCTACAAACTCCCAAAGCAAAAAATAAAAAACAAATTTATCACCTTCTTGTTCTTTTTATAACTGCAGATATCTTATGGGGTGGGACTTATTATTGCATGGTCTCCACTACATGCAGATCAGTAACAGTAAGATTTATCCTGCAGCAAGCTACCTTTCAAAGAGAGACAATTCATTTAGGAAAGGACAGGGTTAAACAAAAAATTGTGTTTTTGAGTCAAATAGCTGTGTGTGTCTGCAATGTTTGGAATTTTAACATTATTATTGTAGCACTGCTTTAAACAGTGACCACAAGTATTACTAAGTAGTAGGCATGCTTTGGCCAATAAAATCAAAGCATAATAAGCAAAGTTTAATTACCACAATAATGCTCTGTCTATGACCAGTTTAATGCAGTCACTAATGGACAAGATTTCTATATACACAAATTCTTTACTGCTATTAATTCACCAACTGAGAATAAAATGACATTACTATTATCAATTCTGATTTATTGATCATTTCCCAGTAGACGGTTATAAAGGAAATATAAGAGCAAGCATAAATTTAAAAAATAGGAAATTACCAAGGGGGGAAAAAACAAGATGTTTTAATATCTAGCTTGAGTCTTGTACAAGATGTTCTTCCTCAGAATTGTTAGGATATTATCTCATAAGTATGATCATCAGAAAAGCTTTAGAACTTTGTGAAAAAGTGACCTCCTATAGGTTCATCCTCGGTCTCAAAGATAGATGTAACTTAAAGAAGCATATACATTTTACCTATGGTGTTTCTTAGTGTAAAGCGCACAGAACTATAATATCTGTTGACCTATACAGGATTAATCCTTCCCTTTGCCACATATTAATACTGGTAGTAACTAGTGATGAGCGAACATGCTCGGCCGAATACAGTATTCGGCCGAGCATGGCAGTGCTCGGGAACACCGCGTGTGCTCGAGCACCATGCTCTAGTCCCCTCCCCGCAAGTTTCTTGGCTGCTATGCAGCCAAACAGGTTGCGGGGAGGTACTGGAATTCACTGTAATGCCTTAGCCATGTTGGCTACTGGCATTACAGTGATTGGCTGGCCGGGAACGCGTCATCGGGTGCTATATAGCACCCGGTGACATGTGACCCGGCTCAGTCCGAGTCAGGGAATGCTGCTGCAAGGAGGGACAGATAGTGTAGGGATAGAAATTGGCTAGGCAGGGCTATTTTTTCTGTTTAAAAGACCAAAAAGTCCTTTTAACAACTATTTTTATATCTAGCTGCAATATTTTATTTTTTGGGGGGGCAAAAATTGTGCAAGTTTGCCTGACCTAAACACCACCTGCGTAGCATGTGCTGTATAACGTTTGTGTATTCCAAATACCTGACATCCGGTGTATTGTTTTCTGCTGTTAATTAAGGCAACATTACCTGCGCTGCGTCTGCTGTATAACGTTTGCGCAAAGAGGGACAGATAGTGTAGGGATAGGATTTGGCTATGCAGGGCTAGTTGTTCTCTTTAAAAGACCCAAAAGTCTTTTTAAGGACTATTGTTATATCTGGCTGCAGTATATATTTTTTCTTTTGGGGCAAAAATTGCGCAAGTTTGCCTGACCTTAACACCACCTATGCAGCGTGTGCATTATAACGTTTGTGTTTCCTAAATACCTGACATCCGGTGTCATTTTTTCTGCCACTAATCAAGGCGACATTACCTGTGCTGCGTGTGCAGTCTAACGTTTCTGTGTCCAAAATACCTGAAATTCAGTGTCATTTTTTTGCCATTAATCAAGGCGACATTACCTGTGCTGCATGTGCAGTCTATCGTTTCTGTGTCTTAAATACCTGACATCCAGTGTCATTTTTTTGCCGCTAATCAAGGCGACATTACCTGTGCTGCATGTGCAGTCTAACATTTCTGTGTCCTAAATACCTAAAATCCAGTGTATTTTTTCCGCCGCTAATCAAGGCGACATTACCTGTGCTGCATGTGCAGTCTAACGTTTCTGTGTCTTAAATACCTGACATCCAGTGTCATTTTTTTGCCACTAATCAAGGCGACATTACCTGTGCTGCGTGTGCACTCTAACGTTTCTGAGTCCTAAATACCTGAAATCCAGGGTATTTTTTTTTGCTGCTAATCAAGGTGACATTACCTGTGCTGAGTGTGCAGTATAATGTTTTTGTATCCTAAATACCTGAAATCCAGTGTTATTTTTTCTGCCGCTAATCAAGGCGACATTACCTGCGCCTGCTGTTTAACGTTTGTGTATCGTAAATATTTCTGACATTTGGTGAAATTTTTCCTGCTGTTGGCGACAGCGACATTACTTGCGCTACGTCTGCTGTTTAAAGTTTGTGTATCGTAAATATTTCTGACATTCGGTGAAATTTTTCCTGCTGTTGGTGACAGCGACATCACCTGCGCTGCGTCTGCTGTTTAACGTTTGTGTATCCTAAATATTTCTGACATTTGGTGAAATTTTTCTGCTCATACACTTAAAAAAAATCTGCGCTACTGTACTTGTGACAAACTTGCATATATATCATTTAATATGCACAAGGCGAGCAGTAAGGGACAGGGAAGTGGGCGTGCTGCTGATGGTGCACGCAAAGGCCATGGTTCTGGGTGCGGTGAAACTGTGCCTGCTGACAGAGCACAATAAAAAAAGTCATCCAAAACCCCTAGCTTTATGTCCCAGTTTGCAGGGCGGTGCAAGATACCACTCTTGTCGCCACACCAGTGCAACCAGGTAGTTGGTTGGATTGCAACAGATAATGTTTCCAGTCGGTTAAGCACCACCCTCTCTTCCACAAAGTCCAGTCTCAAAAAATGATATATAAAAATGAGTGGCTCACCACCTAGTAACCAATGAAATTCAGGGGTGCTTCAATCCAGGCTTACCCTCAGCCTAAAGAATGAATAAGAAAGCTCAATAGAAGTTTGGGATGAGCACACCCTTTATCTGGCTGTATTGTTATAATATAGGATAGATGAATAATGCGATATGCAGTATATTTTCAGGTCCAGATAGTAAGTATGCAATAATCAGCAGATTGTAAATAAAGAAGTTCTATTTATTATTCTTATTAAGTAATGTTTATGTTAAAAGTCAGTAGTAAAATCCCCCATATGGTAGGTTAGAGTACAATAGAAAATCATAAGACATCCATAATACAAAATAAATATTCAAAATAATGGAATAATATCAAAATTAAAAAAAGTATTTAAAAATTCGACAGATAAATGAGTGTATATATATATATATATATATATATATATATATATATATATATATCAAAAATGTGCATATATTGCTTCAAATTGCTATAGAGTGTGCATATGTTGTTTCAAATTGCTACAGAGTCTATGTAGCTATATGCAGTTTTTTGTTTGCTTTAAATGAGGATAATTAGTTATTGAATGTGTCTTTCTTTGCAGAAAGATAGTACGTTACCCCCTTCTTTGACGTTGGTGGTATCGGTGGGGTCGTTGTATAGCGCTTCAGCCTTAGTGCTTCAGCTGTTCGCACGAGGACGCCGGAGCGCTGCGCGTGCTTATCTCTTTCCTTCTTATGATGTCTGTTTTTTGGAGCTAGCCGTGGCGTCCCACGTGCTAGTTCAACTCCGGTGAAGTTCAGCTGGGGATTAGTTAGTTCCTGATGTCCTTCCCCAATGTGATTCGGGTGGAGTTCGGTAATTCCATATGTTTCTCCCCAAAATAGAGTTTAGGATAGTTTTTATTGGATTTGTAGCGGTAAATCCAATGGTAAGTGTGACAGTCAATAGGGGGAAAGAATCTCAATGTAATATCCGTTACTTCTATATGCGCCAGTATCCAAATATCCAATGATAACGCCAAACGCGTTTCGGGGCCTTTTTCCTGCCCCTTCCTCAGTGGCAAAATCTACCGGACTCTGGATCTGGCTGGTTTTTATATCCACGTTTCAATTGTTTGGGTAACCTCTAAAACATGAGGTGGATTGTAGATCTGGATTTAGAGATGTATTGAATATACATAATTCATTATTTTTTTATAATGATATATAGACAGTCGGGACCTTTCTATGATGTTAAATCAAGTAATTATTCATTACTAGTTAGTATTATATACAGAAATTAGCATTAGAAAATAGGTAAGAAAGAAAAAAGTATAAACAATAATTCTGGTTGCTGTTCAGAGCTGTCTTTTTGTTACTTTGTGTCAATGAAGAACTTCTTCTTTTCTTCATTTATTTGTTCGTGTTTTAGAAAGGATAAAAGGTGTTTATAATGTTAATTACCAAATGTGAAGCAGTGATGAGTGTGAAAAGTGATTGTGAAGGATGTTTAGAGCTGTCTTTTTGTTACTTTACAACACCTTGTTAGGTCACCATGTCAGGTGAAGGACCAAAGTGAGGAAGTGGAAGAGGAGGTGGTGGATGATGAAATCGCTGACCCAACCTGGGAAGGTGGCAAGCCGAGCGAGGACAGCAGTACAGAGGGGGAGGAATCCACAGCACCACAACAGGCTGAAAGAGGCAGTGGGGTGGCAAAAGGGAGAAGGCAGGCCACGCCAACCAGGCCCGCAACTGTTCCCCGGAGCACCCCCTTGCGGTAATCTCCCTTGCCAAGGGGTAGGTGTTCCGCAGTCTGGAGCATTTTTGAGGAAAGTGCTGACGATAAAAGAATTGTAATTTGCAACCTGTGCCATACCAAAATGAGCAGGGGCGTGAACACTTGCAACCTGACCACCACCAGCATGATCCGCCACATGGCAGCAAAGCACCCTAATAGGTGGGCCGAACGCCTGGGTCCACGATCGGTGTCTGCAGGTCACACCACTGCCTCCTCTTCCCCTGTGTTACGTGCTGTCCAAGACACAGGCCCAGATGCCTCCAGGCCTGCACCTGGCCCTTCGCAAGCACCATCAGTGAGCATGTCCACATCAGTGTCCCAGTGCAGCGTAGAGATGTCCTTACCCCAGGCATTTGAACGCAAGCGCAAATACCCAGCCACCCACAGGCCATAGCACTAAAAGCGCAACTTTCCAAATTGCTGGCCCTGGAAATGTTGCCATTTAGGGTGGTGGACACTGAAGCTTTTTTCAGCCTGATGGCGGCAGATGTCCCTCGTTACCCAGTCCCCAGCCGCCACTATTCCCAGTTTGCGTCCCCGCCTTACACCAACATGTGTCTCGAAACATAAACCGTGCCCTGACCAACGCAGTTACTGGGAAGATCCACTTAATGACTGACACATGGACAAGTGCTTCTGGCCAGGGGCGCTACATTTCCCTGACGTGACACTGGGTGAACGTTGTGGAGGCTGGGAGCGAGTCGTACCCTGGGATGGCACAGGTGCTACCAACGCCAAGGATTGCGGGCCCTACTTCCATCCGGATTTCCGCTACCACCTACAGTAGCGGCTGCAACCCCTCCTTCTCTTCCTCCACCTCCTCCTCCACTTCCACTGCAGAATTCTCATCTTGCAGCACCAGTCAGACTTCAGTCAGTAGCTGGAAGCAGTGTAGCACAGCAGTCAGGAAGCGGCAACAGGCCGTGCTGAAACCTATTTGCTTAGGTGACAAACAGCACACCGCCGCAGAGCTGTGGCAGGGCATAAGGGACCAGGCTGAGCATGGTTGTGTCTGATAACGGCCGCAACTTGGTGGCGGCTTTGGAGCTCGGCAACCGCACAAACATACCATGCCTGGCCCACGTCTTCAACTTAGTTGTTCAGCGGTTTCCCAAAACCTACCCCAATTTGCCTGAGCTACTGGTGAAGGCGCGCCGCCTGTGTGCCCATTTCCGAAAGTCACCTACAGCTTCAGCCGGTCTGGCAATGCTGCAGCAGCGCTTGCACTTGCCAGCTCTCCGACTGCTGTGCGACCTGAGCACGCACTGGAACTCCACATTTCACATGTTGGGCAGGCTTTGTAAGCAGCAGAGGGCAGTAGTGGAATACCAGCTGCAACACGGTCGGCGCCTTTCCAGTCAGCTTCCGCTCTTCAGAAGCGACGAGTAGGCATTGATGTCTGACCTCTGTGAGGTTTTACGCAACTTTGATGAATTTACACAGATGGTGAGCGGTGATAATGCTATTATCAGCGTAACCCTCCCACTTCTGTGTCTACTAAAACGCTCACTGCTCACAATAAAGGCGGACACTTTGCATGTGGAAGAGGTGGAAATGGGGGAAGACCCTACACAGGGTGATAGCCAGACCACCCTCAGTTTGCCTTCTCAGTGCCAGTTAGAGGAGGAGGAGGAACAGGAGACGGTTGCCACCGCTATACAGGGTAGTACCCATAGCAGGTTTACTCCATCTCTCTGGCGTGGATGGGCCGAAGAGGAGGAAGAGGATGAGGAGATTGAGAGTCATCCTCCTGGTGAGGAGAGCGAAACCTTGTCTGTTGGGACTGGCAAACATGGCTGACTTCATGCTATGCTGCCTTTCCTGTGACCCTCGTGTTATATGCATTTTAGCCAACACTGATTACTGGTTGTTCACCCTTCTCGACCCCCGCTACAAAGAGAACTTTTCATCTCTTATTCCTGTGGTATAGAGGACTAGCAAAATGGTGCAATACCAGAAGATCCTTGTAGAAAAATTGCTCCAAAAATTTCCAGCTGACAACGCTGGCAGCAGAGTACGTAGTTCCTTGGGCACCCGAGGAGGGGAGACATGGGGAACACACAGCAGTTCAAACAGAGGCAGGGCGACACTCTCCAAGGCCTGGGACAATTTCATGACACCCTGCCAGCACCCTCACCCTGATGATCGGCCTAGTGTCACAAGGAGGGAACAACATCCCTCTGTGCCTTATAATTATTGGGTGTCTAAGCTGGACACGTGGCATGAACTGCCGCTCTATGCCTTGGAGGTGCTGGCCTGCCCTGCCACCAGCGTTTTGTTGGAGCGGGTATTTAGTGCCGCTGGGGGCATAAGAACTGATAAACGCATCCACCTGTCAACTAAAAATGCTGACAGGTTAACACTTATCAAAATAAACAAGGCCTGGATGGCCCCAACTTCTCTACCCCACCAGAGGAAAGCGGCTGAACATGAAGGAACTTTAAATGTAGCTTTTAGGGTGTATTGAATACACTGTATTCCCATGTAACCCTTCCTTTTCTCGTCCTCTTCCTCCTCATCCTCCATCATATCAAACTGCTTATTAGGCTGCCCTCAACGTTCACCAGCAGGCCCTCACCTCTAATTTTTAAGACGATCACCAGCAGGCCCTCACCTCTAATTTTTAAGACGATCACCAGCAGGCCCTCACCTCTAATTTTTAAGATGGTCACCAGCAGGCCCTAAGCACTAATTTTTAAGATGGTCACCAGCAGGCCCTCACCACTAATTTTTAAGATGGTCACCAGCAGGCCCTCAACTATAATTTTTTAGATGTCAGCTCAGCAGCATGCCCTCAACCATAATTTTTTAAACGGTCAGCTCAGCAGCAAGCACCTGCCCCTAATGTTTTAGACGGTCAGATGAGCAGCAGGCACTGGCCCCTAATGTTTCAGACGGTCAGATCAGCAGCAGGCACTCGTCCCTAATGTTTTAGACGGTCAGATCAGCAGCAGGCACTCGCCCCTAATGTTTTAGACGGTCAGATAAGCAGCAGGCACTTGCCCCTAATGTTTTAGACGGTCAGATCAGCAGCAGGCACTCGCCTCTAATGTTTTAGACGGTCAGATGAGCAGCAGGCACTCGCCCCTAATGTTTTAGAGGGTCAGCTCAGCAGCAGACCCTCACCCCTAATGTTTTTGAGTGTCAGCAGCAGGCAATCATAATTTTTCAAGGGTGTGTCTGATGCCCTACTTTATGTGCAATAAATGGTGTATTGGAGTGCCTGTTCCTTGTAATTTTTGGAAGCACTTGCGCTTTATATACAAGTAAATATATGTTTCCTAACAATATTTCCTCTAAAATTAATGTTATCTTCGGTTTTGGGGGGTATTGTTGTCTTTCTGTAAAAGTGGCATAATACTCGGACAACATCGTTCCCAGCAGCGACTTTAGAGTCCAAGATGCATACAGGCATCCTCCCCATGCTGTTCCCAAACCATTTCAGTGGTGTTTCCATCATTTTCTCGCCTTTCCCTATGAACCAGACTCCCTCCCCTCTTCAGAGCAGGGGGTGCCTGGTTTAGTGTTCTGGTTCTCCCATTTACTTCCATTGTGCTCGGGTGCTCGGTAGAGCACTCGAGCACCACCTAGTGTTCTACCCGAGCACCCGAGCACTACGGTGCTCGATCAACACTAGTAGTAACATAAATGGTTTATGGATGGCTCCATTTCAGATATTGGTTAGAATCCAGAATATTGGCTGGCTTGAGTCATTTTTTATCACATTATACACTTCTCGTATCCATGGGAAATGACTAACCTGCAATCCTGTAGCGGTGGCTGCGCTTGCATACAATACAAAAAAGTGGTAGCCTATGCAAACTCAGTCCCAGCCACCAAAGAGACCAGTGCCTTTTTCTATAGTGTGCAAGCACATCTACCACCACTGATGGATTGCATGATGGTTGTAAACCCTGGAAATGAGTAGTGCATAATGGGATGGAAGAATGAGTGTAGCCAGCAGCAATAGGGACAATCACAATACATTGATAAACATTGATTTGTATTAACTTTATCTACATGATAAATGCCATTTGCTGAGGTGGGACAACCTCTTTAATTTTCCTCATAGCTCAAGAGACTACTCACCTTGGAATATCTTGAGCCTATAGAAACATAAGGAAATGCATCTCTGTACCATGCATACTATGTTAAAATCTTTTTGTATGTGGCATTAACATATTACCCTCGGTATCTAAAAATATACAACAATAGACTAGATCAGTCATGCCTGGCCTGTACTTTCCCCAGCTGGGGGCGGCTTAACAGCTGCTGCTGAATCACACGTGGCATCACAACTAGCTAGTGCTGGTGCTTTCAGTCCTCACAACATAGGGTGCCAAACCTAAAATCAATCTGTGAAAAGCCTGCATGGGAGGACAGCATTACTCCAGTGACTGGGACCACCAGGCAGGGAGAGAGGGATGCTGGCAGGACTGGGCCGTCGAATCACTGGAGCTATGGAGCAGAGAAAGAAAAGTGGCTGTGGGAACCAGCAGGAGAGAAGCAGTGGATGGAACGGACCACAACCATAAAAATAGTTAACCATTAATCCATTTAATCTATTTACATTTCTCTTCATTAATATAAAAAAATGAGAATTACATCATATTGCACATGACAATCTCTTTCTAACAAAGGTAGAACCAGATCTGTACCTCACATGGATCCAGAGCTCTTTCCATTCATTGCTCTGCTAGATTTTTTCAAGCTGGTAGCTCGGGGGGGGGGGGGTTGTCCTTTCTCAGGGGGAATGTCATGTAACTGTTAGATCTCCGAACAGATGATATGGCTGATTGCAGTTGAAGTATGGAACTGAGCATGTGCATCCACATCAGGGAAGTGGACAGAGAGATGATAAAAATAACCAACAGCAGGTGGCGCTATTCAGATAAATTTTATTGACTAACTCAGTGGCTATGCAAAATTTTTTATTACATGCAGTTGCAAAAGTATTCAGATACACATGCTGGTTTGAAAAATGTAGAATATCTTTTGTGGGACAACTCCTTTAAAGGGAATCTGTTGCTTATGTTTTTTCTAATCTGTTATATTTTCTATGTGTGTTACTAGTATTTAGAGATTTGCTTTGCAGCAGCCATCATGGTCCATAGACTCAACAGGCTGGAGTGCAGAAAGGGAATAGAAAAGCTGTGACTATGACCTACTGTGAAGGGTCTGTATTATCTACATAGAGGTATTATCTGTCATTGTAATCTTGCATGTGATCATAATAGAAGATTGCTAAAAGGTGATGTTTATAAAACAGGAAGTATTGCCATATTTTTAGGCTTAGTGACCAGTGTTAAAAAGGATTTTAGGGTTTCTAAGATACAATTTCATGGAAAAGAAAAAAAAATAACATAAAAAACTTTAAACAATGTCATTTTATGATGATACATTTATTTTAATACCTTCCTGCTTTGTGGTATGAATGACACCTGAAGCTGGGACCAAATGCCCAGAAGTGAACATTTATAGCGTTGTGATCACATTTATAGGGGAGTTAATACCCCTTGTCAATAGTCATGACCAGGTAAGAATCTAATTCTGAGAAGATAATGATTGCAGAGTCAACAAAGGGAGAAATCTCACTTTATCACCAAACTATGGGTCATCATATTGATCATTGAGCCTCTAATGGCCTACATTAGGTTAGGTTGAGTTAAAAGATTTCCTTGAAATTTTGTATGCAGGAGTCTGAGTACTTTGGAATATGTGTTCCAGTCCATTATAGAAATGAAAAATGACATTAAAAAATAAAAGTCTCCTTGTTGAACAATAGAAACTGTAAAGTACACGTTAATAAAGGAAAAAGGAAAAAGTCATGTATCTTTAAGGTCAAGTTTGTATCAGGTTTAATCAGTAAAGTTCAATTTTTGCTTTTCCAATTTGTGTGTCCTGTTAAAGGATTATACCATTTACATTCATTCATACTAACTGGCTCATCTGCATTAATTTCCGTGTAGAAGTTGATGACATCAACAGATGATGTGTGTACTTTGGTTACTGAGATGGTTGGCTCTAAGAATTGCATAAAATGCAGAATCAGACTAATTGGTGACTATTTTTCATTAAGTTTAAAGCAATCTGCCTGAAGATTATGTTGATGACAATGGTAGCTTCTGTTTAAGATTTTTATTAAGATGCTGTACTTCGAACACAACCCTACAAAACAAGCAAGTAAAATGACTGTATAAATAGCCTAAAAAACCATTGTGCACAGAAGGAACCTACCAACAGGCACAACAATATCAGATATGAGAGAATCGATTCTGCATGAATTGAATATATGGAATTTAACAAAAGGGTCTAATTTCGACAAATCCAATCTTTTGTAATTTCTCCGGCATGAATTTCTCATAATAGCAGCCACCATTCTACAGATCAGAAGACAGAGAAGAAGGCATCTGTCATCAAATAGGGATGAATTCAGATTAATACTGTGACTGTTGTTAGTTTTGTTGCATTCAGTGTGAACATTTAGCATACGCACTGATGGACGTCAAAGAGCTTGTTTTTGGCATGAACTGCACATTTTCATGCCATTATCCATTTTGGACAATCCCTACTCATTAGAAGAGTCTTTTGACAATAATTTTATCACAAATCATCCTCCTGCTAGGACCCATAGTGACCGACTGTTATCTGTGGGAAAAACTGGCAGTGTACAATGTCCCTGCAGTGCCTGGACATGGAAAACTAAATATTACACTGTCCCCATTCCAATCAATGGGTTATCTGCATATTGCAGGGCAGGTCTTCAAGAGTAAGAGATTCTTTTTATAATTACACTCCTCCACTGTAGTCTAGAGGAGTAGCCCGAACAGAGGAACCCTCGTGTATTAACTCAGAGCTCCCTAAAAGGTTGTGAAAATATGTTTTGAAAGCAGAGTACACATCTGAGTCTCAATACAGAGCCTAAATCGTAGATTCTGTCAAACCCAACTGAATGCATTTCTAGAAGAACAGACAACCAAAGAGAAGCCCAAAGGACACTGTTATAATGAATGGACGCTTTTCGGATCCATTCAGTTCTCTGCCAGATCCCCCATTTACATTATATTTGTTATTCTGTTCCTACAGCAGAGCAAAATGGCAGAAATTGATAGCGCAAGTGTGAAGAAGCCTAAACAGGACAAAATATAAGACTGATTCATTTAGCTCCCCTTTTTATACTCTAAGGACCCTTTTACATATGCCAAGGATTGGTTGAACAAGCATTCGTAAGAATGCCCATTCCTGATCATTGATAAACAGGGCAATAATCAGCAGATGTTCCCACTTAAGTAGGGTATGTAATGCAGGAAATACAGATCTAACAAGTACCAACATTGGTGGGTTAGGGCATTAACCCGACAGTGTAACTCTCTTAACTTGACAATCTACAAAGCTTTGCACACTGTTAAACTAAGCCAGAGCGATAAGCTTGTGTGTTAGCGTGCCAGGAATTAATTTAATGCCTGCTACATCTGTATGCAAACTGAATGAGTAGGAACAATCTTACTAATGATCATTCTTCCGCTTTTAATTAGCATTGACCCATTTAAAAGGTCCTTATAACGATCAGAGCTAGTTCCAGCCCATTTGTAAACCGTCCTTAGTCTCTATTCATGCTAATGTTATATTAGACAATTTCCTCTAACATTTTTGCTTTTCACAAAAAATAAGAATGAATATGCATTGATAGATGGAGGAAAAACAACTTGCTCTACTGCCTAAAACGAGATCGGCATACATATAACCCTAGGGTTATTTGAGCTCAAAAAATACCATAATTATTTTACTGTAAGGAAAAATGCAGAAATACTGACAGATGATTGAGAGAATGTATTCATTTTTAGGTACATTATAATGCAATGATTTCATTTGCTTAAATGACTAATGTGGCAAACCACAAGGCTGAAATTTTATTGAGTGTTTTATCCAAGAAATTTGCAATATCATTACATGTTACAGGAAAGCCATGAACATGCAAGTCATCTACGTATGAATGGATGAATTGCATTATACAGTAAAAAAAAAGAGTATAACACACTATGATGGTTTTTGAAATGACATTATTAAAATATAAATGTAAAACTTGAAAACGATGACTTTTTTTAACCTCTTCAACCCCGGGCCTATTTTCACCTTCCTGCCCAGGCCATTTTTTGCTAATCTGACATGTGTCACTTCATGTGGTAATAACTTTGGAACGCTTTTACTTATCCAGGCCACTCTAAGATTGTTTTCTTGTCACATATTGTGTTTCATGACAGTAGTAAATTTGTGGCAAAATATTTCATTTTTATTTATAAAAAAATACCAAATTTAGCAAAAAAATTTTAAAAATTGCAAATTTCCAAATTTCAATTTTTCTACTTTCAAAATATATAGTAATACTTCCAAAAATAGTTATTATTTTACATTCCCCATATGTCTACTTTATGTTGGCATCATTTTATAAATGTCATTTTACTTTTTTTGGACGTTAGAAGGCATAGAAGTTTAGAAGCCATTTTTCAAATTTTCAACAAAATTTCCAAAACCATTTTCTTAAGCACCAATTCAGATATAAAGTGATTTTGAGGGGCATATGTAATGGAAACCAACCATAAATGACCCCATTTTAGAAACTACACCCCTCAAATTATAAAAAACTGATGTTACAAAGTTTGTTAACCCTTGAGGTGTTATACAAGAATTAAAGGAAAATGGGGGTGAAATTTCAAAATTTCACTTTTTTGGTAGATTATTCATGTTAATAATTTTTTTCTTGCAACACAGCAAGGGTTAACAGCAAACTTCAAAACCTCAATATACATTGCTCTGATTCTGCAGTTTACAGAAATACCCCATATGTGGTGGTAAACGTCTCTATGGGTTTGTGGCAGTGGTCAGAAGGAAAGGAGCGCTATACGAATTTTGTAAGCAGATTTTGCTAGAATGGTTTTTCGGCACCATTTTGTAATTGAGAGACCCTGACGTACCCCTACAGTGGAAACTCTCAAAAAGCGACCCCATTTTGGAAACTACACCCTTCAAAGAATTTATTAAGGGGGGTACTGACCACTTCGACCCCCTAAGCGTTTTACGGAATTTGGAAACACTTGGCTGTGAAAATGAAAAGTTTCATTTCTTCCAATAAAATGTTGCTTTAGCCCCAAATTTTTCATTTTGACAAGGGCTAACAGGAGAAAAGCACCCCATAAGTTGTTCCCCATTTTCTCCTGAATAAGGCAACACCCCATATGTGGTGGTAAACTGCTATGGGGGAACATGGCAGGATTCAGAACAGAAGGAGTGCCATATGGAATTTGCAGAACAGATTTTGATGGATTGGTTTGCGGGAGCTATTGATTTTTATTTTTTTGAGTGATTGTCTTTTGTGGGGGCTCATTTTTTGTGGGATGAGGTGAAGTTTTCATTGGTACCATTTTGGGGTACATAAGACTTTTTGATTGCTTGGTATTACACTTTTTGTGAGTCAAGGTGAAAAGGAATAGCTGTTTGTTTTTTTTTAAATGCAAATCATGTAATACTTTTATAGAGCAGGTTATTACGGACGCGTTGATACCCAATATGTCTACCATTTTTAATTTTATTAAATTTTACACATTAGATTTATTTTTGAACAGAATAAAATCTTTTTTGTGTTGCTATTTTCTGAGAGCCATATTTTTTTTATTTTTTGGGCGATTGTCTCAGGTAGGGTCTCATTTTTTGTTGGACAAGATGACTGTTTGATTGGTACCATTTTGGGTTGAATACGCCTTTTTGATCGCCTCCTATTACACTTTTTGTGAGGCAAGAAGGAAAAAATGGCTGTTTTGTGTAGTTTAAAAAAAAATTGCAGCATTCACCTGGGGGGCCATCTCATGTAATATTTTTATAGAGCAGGTTATTACAAACGCGGCGATACCCAATATGCCTAACATTTTTATTTTTGAAAAGTTTTATACATTAGAATTATTTTTGAACAAAATAAAATCTTTTTTTGTGTTGCCATTTTCTGAGAGCCATATTTTTTTTAATTTTTCAGGCGATTGTCTCAGGTAGGCTATCATTTTTGTGGGACAAGATGACGGTTTGATTGGTTTTGGGGTAAATACGCCTTTTTGATCGCCTGCTATTGCACTTTTTGTGAGGGAAGGTGACCAAAAAATGGCACAGTTTTTTTTTTTTTTTTTTTTACTGCGTTCACCTGGCGGGATGGATGATGTTATATTTTTATAGAGCCAGTCGATACGGACACGGCGATAACTAATATGTATACTTTTCTTTTTTTCCCTTTTTTTACAATTTTCTTTTAACTTTATTTTGGGAAAAGTGTACTTTTTTTTTTACTTGAAACTTTTATTTTTTTAACTTTGTTTTCCACTTATTTTTTTCACTTTATTTAACTTTTGGGGGTCTGATCCCCTTAACAATGCATTACAATACTGTTGTATTGTAATGCATTGGCTGTAAGTGTATTACTCAATGTAATACACTTACAGCTTGCTTCCTGTGCGATCCAGGGGGCTGGATCGCACAGGCAAGCAGGGATAGCAGCCACGATGCCTAATTAAGGCATCGGGCTGCTATCCAAGCCATCGGGTCCCCGTCACAGCAGCACGGGGATCCGATGGACTCCCCTTCCTCTCGCCTGCATCGCATGTGCCGCGGTCAGCGCTGACCGTGGCACATCGAGGGTTAATATGTTTTTTTCACCGATGCGGGCGTACGCAGCAGAGGTCTGGCTACTGGGCACAGCCTATCCCCCGCAGCTGATCGGGCGGGCGCAGCTCCTGCACCTGCCCGATCAGCGTGCCGTACTAGTACCGTGCTGGGCGGCAAGTCCCCTCCCACTGCGCCGTACATGTACGGCGCTGGGCAGGAAGGGGTTAATTGCATGTATGTATTGACAATGCAAGGCAAAGCAAAAAGTGAAAAAAAACAATTACCAAACATATGCAGCCACATGAATATGTCTAAAAATGTTGGTAATGCTGATGAACAGGACAATCTAGATATCTGCATTTTTGGACTGGTAAGTATTTATGACAAAAACAAAATCTCCTGAGAGCATACATGATGTTTCACAGTTCCTAATTTTATCTACTTGTAGAAAACTACCATGAAACTATTATAAAGCAAAGTTAAAGTCTAGGTACAAACAGTGTTCAGCACAAATCAAAAGGTAATGATGAAGAGCCTCATAAAGAGTAATGAGTAATTTCAAGAATATGGTACCATGGACAGTAGGTAAAGAAGTTATAATCCATCAAAAGAAAAGTCAAACTCAGAGTTTTTTCTCATTTAGTACTTATGTGAGAATGAAGAGATTGCAATTTTTGAATGCAAAAAAAAACAATAAAAAGTGGTAAATAAATGTATGATATTGTTCTAAAAAATTGTGATAATTTAATATGTGGTAAAAGCATTAAGAGTCTGTCTGATCAGACAAGCTCCAGAGTGGACACATTTTCGTGAGCTCTATACCATTCACTGAGTGCTTTACCATTAAAAACATTTAAAGAGTCACTCTACTTTTAAATTATTTCATTTCGTTTAATAAAGAATAGTGTAAATAGCAAATTTATTAAGAAAAATATTCCTGCATCCACCTGAAAAACGCTGTAAAGTCATGGCTACTGGGGGTCTCACTTCCTCCTAAGTTGCAGTCCCCTACCTGTTGTCAGGCAAGATCTGTCCCTGGTAACAGAGACTCAGACGACGGCTGAGAGGAATTTGGGGAAGTGTCAGAGCTAGCTGAGATTGTGAGTCTGATAAAACAACTGCTTCTATACAGCTTCTGAACATCACAGGAGCCTTCTGCCTTTCAGTAAGTCTGACGTATCCCTCCTTATCTGTTCTGTGAGCTCCAGAGCATAAAATAAACATAGTGGGAAGGGAAAGGACTTCACAGTAGTACAGTGCTGGTGGAAGGGTGACACCCCCTGCTCCTGAGTGAAATGCATCTAGCTGTGCAGCTGAAACAGGGAATAATATGACTGAAACAGTAGGGGAACCTTCACAGTTATAATTGTACAAAGAAGCACAGCCATTATGAATACTTTGAAAACTTAGGTATGCTTTAAATGACTAAGTTCAGAGTCTGTTCACACCTGCATTTCTATTTATCCATTCAGTCAGACCACATAAACAATGCCTGATGGGCCCCATTGATTTTAACGGGGTGCATCAGGTTTCCGCCATGGTGTCCATTTAACCAGAAAAAAAAATATGCAAAAAAAAAATAAAAATTTAATACAGACTTTCCACAAAAGTAAGAAATACGTTTTGGCCTAAATTATATTACTCCTCTCTAATATCCATTAGGAATCTATGGGGATTCCACAATAATAATTAGTTCAGTTCATGTTGTTCCTAGAAAAACTACTGTAGCTTACTTGGTCTTCTTACTTGAGACATCTTGTAGTTATCTAGTTCCATAGTCTTCTGAATAGCCTTTGAACTAGTTATTAGCCTTCCAGTGTGATGGACATACAGTATGTTCTGGTCCTTTAAACACAATTTTATTCTCAGTTATGCCTTCGGGGGTTTCAGTTTACATTTTACTTACAATACAACAGCTGTTTTGCAGGATCCAATAAATCTTTATATAATGGATTACATGTGCCATGTTACCTGTATTTGTTTTACTAATGATGTAATGTCATTTGGCTTGGTGTCCACCTATTAAATTTTCCTTTGCGGTGTACAAGGAAAAACTAATAAAATAGTCTAAAAGAGGTTGTAAGAAAAGGTCTGATAAATTACCTATACTCCAGAAGACGAAACTATTCATTCATAGTCCTCATACACAGTGTTTTCATTATATGAAGCTAACTCCTGTTTTAATGTACTTTAAATAAGCAAATTACTAACAGGACTAGACTGGTAATCGGACAATTCTGTTATTTGCCAACAAAACTTGAGAGCTTCTCGGTTATTGCAGGCTGGTTTGGGCTTCACAGTTCCCAAAAATGTCTAACATTGAATTCTCTATAGAAGATATGGGCCAACAAGGTACCAGTACAACCAGGACATGTGACTATTAGAAGAATTACTGACATCATTAAGTTGTCTGCTTACATGACTATATTTAAACTTCTAAGGTTTGTTTGCCAGGGTTACACTCATGGTCATCCACCATTTAAGGGCAGGCTGTCATCAGGAAATGCCCTGTTAAGCCATGGACAAAGCCTTCTAAGGCTACCTCAGCTGAATGTACTGATACCTTTCACTTAGCGATCCACTGCTTCATTCTGGATAAAAGTTCTTTTAATCTATATTCAAATGGGCAGTTAAATGCACTGAGGGAGGTCCAAGTGACTCCATGCACCTTTGCTCCTCCAAAGCACTATGCCTGGTTTAATGGTGAATCCGCAAAAAACCCGCATTTTGTGGTCCCATGCAAATGCCTATTCTTGTCTGCAAAATGGACAAAGCTAGCACACGTTCTGTTTTCCCTGACATGAATTGGTCCATAACACAAAAAGTGCAGATGGGATGTGGACCAAAAATATGGTAGTGTAAATGGGCCATTACTCTGTGGAACTTTTCTAGATGTTTAATGTTCATAATTAACCCCTTCACTGCATGGCATTTCTTAAAGGCAGCATGATAATGCTCCCTACCATGCTGCCAAAATTGTTTATGACAAGCAGGTCAGGGTATCTGATACACAGAGATCCCACCTCACAACATACAGGAGATACCACAGGACACTTTCTTGTGGAGTCCATGACTTAATGAATCAGAGCTGTTGTGGTGACACTGTGGGGATCTGCTCAATATTGGGCAGACATTTTTAATGTTATGGCTAACTGGTGTATGTGCTATGTCAATAAGAGATATAAAACATGCAACCTTCAAGGTTCTGTTTCATCTGTCTCATGGGTATTTAAAAGATTGAATATCTTTGCACCTAATCACCCTTTCAAACCATCCATATGAAGACAAGACTTACAAAAGAATTACAGCAAATGGAAGAAAGAAAACATTTTGAAACTAAAGAACCCCTCTTGTCTACAGCAAATGGAAGGAAGAAAACATTTTGAAACTAAAGAACTCATCTTGTCCTGTTGCAATACAACTATCTGACACATATTTATAGGCCCATCCTAACGCTGGATGATACCCTGTGTAGTTCTTTCTGTTGGCACCTTCCTCATATATGGCGTATTGTCATACAGTGTAGAAATAACTAGAGATGAGACATGAGAAAATTCCTTTCGGCTGCTTTGCCTAAATTTACAGAAAAAATTGGCTTTGTGATGAATGACTTCAAGTAGTGGGTGCAAGTAGTGGGTGCAATGACAAGGAGCAGCGATTGCGCTCCTCCCCATCATTGTACCCCTCAGATGCCGTGCTCATCACTGATCGCCTCATCTGATATCATTATTGAAGTGTAAAATAAAAAAAAAATTAATAAAATCATCCATTTGCTTGAAGATCCAGCACAAAATCTCATGCTGCCCGTGATGACATCATACATCACTGTGCACGGGATTTCGTGCAGGATCTTCAAGATGGTGGCTAAGATGGTTAAGGTTTTTTTTGTTTTTCCACCATTTCAGGGAAAATCAAATTGCTGCCACGAAGCAAGAGGAAATTCAGTTTTTCAGTAAATCGAATTTTGTGGACTTCAATTTGCTCAACACTACAACTGCACTGAATGGTGTCTGATTCCACCTAACTCTAAATACTATGCAGCCTGGTTCCCAAGTAACAGCAACATACCGTGGCCAAATATGTCTTCCATACAGCTGCCTAAATAGCTGTTTTGCCACCACAGCCATACACTGAATAAATAAGATATAGTACAATGCCTATGTAGCAGAGTCACACAAAGCATGTAAATACCACCATACAGTGCTCAAATACCAACAATTAATGACCAAACTGTTTCATACATAAAGTAATATAATAGAAATGTTGCACAATGTGTGAATATTTTCTGATACAAAATAATTATTAAGTTGAGTGGTGGTCACAAGCCTTGCATATCAGGTGCCTGGTCATAAAGCCAGCTCTGCCATTCATTTTAGAATCTTAACTAAAGGTATCTTAAAAGGGTTCTCCTATTACAAGAACTTGCGTCTCCAAAGGGGATATGTCGGAACAGCAGGATTCAAACACATGTGTCTGCTGATCCTTGCAAATTGAGGAGCACATGTGACCATTTTTGTAATCAGCTGAGGCCCCAACAGTCAGACCCCTGCCAGTCAGACATGCAGGGGGTAATTTATCAAACTGGTGTAAAGTAGAACTGGCTTACATAACAACCAATCAGATTCCACCTTTCATTTTCCAAAGGGGCTGTCAAAAACTAAAGGTAGAATATGATTGGTTGCTGTGGGCAACTAAGCCAGTTCTACTCTACACCAGTTTGATAAATGACTCCATTATTCTCTATTCTGTGGGCAAATTCTTGTAATGGCAGAATCCCTTTAATGAATTTTAGAGCTGTGATATAGTGTTATATCTGTCTATGTAAAAGAGATGACTTCCAATAGTGTAAAGATACTATGGAGAGTATACAGATGTTAGCTTGGAAAGTAAAAACCAAAAGTGAATGACAACCTTCCACCTAAAATGACCAGCTCTCTCCATAGCATACAAGATAATATATTTCTACCCAGTAGAAGGGAATCTTTAGTCAGCATTGAAGCATATCAAGAGGATTGTGGTTCTGACATAATATTATAATTCGAAGACAAAAGGATTCTCATATAACTTATTAGACCTTCTAACATGTCACATGTATAAAAAAAAAACAATAAGGTTTATCATGCAATTAAAGTAGACAAGAACATGTTCTATGTCGATGGAGTTGGATCCCTCGGAGTAATTTCCTTTACTGAGTCTACAAATACCGGCTTTTAAACGGCAGTGATGTCTAACAGGGCATTCATATCAATCAAGTATGTCCCAAAGTATAGTACTCTGGACCCCAACACCAAAGGCACTAAATTGTCACTGGTCTTATGGCAGATAAGGTAAAAGGCAAATAACTGCAAAAGCAAAAAAAAAAAAAATAGGTGGAGACATGAAGAACCTTAAAAAACCTAAATTGTTGCTGGCGCTGGGATCAACATGTTCCTAGATTGCATTATGACTGCATTTCCTTAAGCTGATTATACTCTTACATCTACTTCCTAAAGTCCAGATCAACATCTATAATAAAGGAATGTTTGTGCCACCACATATTTTTTCTGTTTGTCACCATGAGTGATCTAATGAACTCATTCATGACACTTTGTCCTAGTTCATCAGACACTAATCTCCACAATCATTTCCCTGTATTGAAATCAGTTTTCTCCAGCTTGCTTCATAAATCACATGCATATAAAGTAACAGATTTAGGAGATTATTTGGCAAGGCCCAACTTTTTTCCCCTCTTGTTCCTTCCAGATAAACAGGCTAAGAAATACTCATGAACTGTGTAAAGAGTTCAATGTATGTCAAAGATTTTGTTGCAAATACTGAATGAGTCGGAAACAGTAACATATTATCACAGATTTCCTGTCCTGTGGGAATGAGTCTCTTTAATGGCCTATCCCTGTGGGAATGTGTTCCTTTAACTTCTTCTGCCACTTTGAAACATTTCTAGCTCTTTGTTACTTTTTGCTACTGGTAGTTACTTATAGAGTTGAGCAAATCAAGCTCCATGAATTGGAATTCGATCCGAATTTCATGGAAAATTTAATTAGCCGCAAAGCCGAATTTCCTTGTGCTTTATGGTATTGAATCAATTTTACCTGAAATTATGTTAAAAAAAAAAAAAATCATACTTACCTCATCCATTTGAGCGCAAAAAGCTGGCCGCTGCCATCTTGATTGAAGATCTTTCACGAAGTCCTGTGCGCAGCGACGTATGATGTCACCACACTGGCTATGCAAGATTTTACGCTAGATCTTCAATCAAGATGGCGGCGGCCAGCTCTTTGAAATCAAATCGATGACAGTAAGTATTATTTTATTTATTTTTTTATTATGCACCGGATTATTGCTATCAGATGCCGCAATCATGTACGAATGCGTCATCTGAGGGGTACAATGATAGGGGCAATGCTATCGCCACTCCCTGTCATTGCACCCACTACTTACAAAGAAATGCACTTCGTGACAAAGTAATTAATCACAAAGCGAATTTTTTTGTAAAATACAGCAAAGTAGCCAAATTGAAGTTTTTAATACTTCACTCAACTCTAGTTACTTTTACATATTAATATGATACATATACACATTTTATTTCAGAGTATGAATATGCAAATACATTTTTTGTAAGATATCGTTGCAAACTAAGTTTGGGTTTCCACCCAATTCCACTATAAAATACACGCTTGTTCATATCTTATTTCAATTAGGGCTCATGCACACGAATGTATCTTCTTTCTGTGTCTGTTCTGTTTTTTTTTGTGGACCATATGCAGAACCATTCATTTTAACGGGTCTGCAAAAAAAAATGGAAGTTACTGCATGTGTATTCCGTTTCTGTATGTCCGTATCACAAAAGAACAGAACATATCCTATTATTGTCTGCATTAGGCCTCATGCACACGACCGTATGTTTTTTTCCGCAAAAAATACGGATGACGTCCGTGTGACATCCGTGTTGCATCCATTTTTTTTTTTGCGGATCCATTGAAATGGACATGGATACAAAATCTGTTTGTGTGCATGAGGTGTTACGGACAAGAATAGAACTGTTATATTAGGGGCCAGCTATTCCGTTCCGCAAAATACGGAATCCACACAGACATTGTTTTTGTGGACTGCAAAATACATACAGTCATGTTCGTGAGCCCTAAGTAGAGGGGTAGAAACTTTTTTCAGACACCTCTGGCAGATACTTATCTCCCACAAATAACGATGGACCATACTCTTTCCCCCCAATATCTACTAATAAGAGGTCCCCAGACAGATTAGACAGTGAGTCAGTCCAGTTCAACTGACTTTTCTCTCATGTGGAAAGCCAGCATAAAACTAATCAGCTGATCACCACACAGTCTACATTTCAAAAAGGAATTGATAAAACTATCCCTTCAATAACAAATCAAATAAGAAAAAGTTAGGTTCCATTCACAACGACCGTATGAATGGGGCCGTATCTATTTTGCAATATTGCGGAATAGATGCGGCCCCATTCAGTTTTATGGGAGCGGGCAGCCGCATAAGACTCCGTCCGCATAAAAAGATAAAACTTGTCCTATACTTGTCCGCATGAACGGACAAGTATAGGCACTTTCAATGGGGCGCCCGGCCGAGTGTTCCGCAGCGCTGCGGAGAACACGCCGGGCGGCAGCCGTAGTATTCGGGGTCCGCATTATTGCGGACCCACAATTTTACAGCCGTCTGAATGCTGCCTTAGACCGGAGTACTGAATATTTCATGGTTCATGGCTGTACAGTAGTTCTCTTATTACTTAGACAAAACCGTTGCAAAAGAATGTGCTTACGACATGAAGTTACATAATGTGTTTCTTCTTATTTGTAAATTACAAGTTGAGTTTGTTCACAGTCCCCGTTTACATCTTAAAAGTTACCAACAGAGTCCAGAGAGAACTTGTATGTCAACCCCCATGTGTATAAATGACACAGCTCATAAAGACATTACGGCATCTCTTGGTAAGCAGATACTTTGATCAGCTGGCAGTCTGCACAGTAGTCCCTACGACAAAAACTCCCTAACAACAAGCCAAAAATGTGTCAACACTGTTTAACCCACGCTTCCTTGTAACATGCCTCTAAAGTGTGACACAACATCCTCACTCACACAATAAATACCAAGGCTTGACATCAGAGTTACTTTTCGTGCAGATGGAAAGTGTCATGTATAATATATATATATATATATATATATATATATATATATATATATACTGATTGTTTTTCTATTTCCATGCCTTCATTTAATCAACCAGAATTTCCCCCACTATTTTCCCTTTACTTTGACATCCAAAAGGTAGTAAACCCTTGAACAATCATATGTGCAAAACTGGAATGAAAAGCCCTCAGTCTAAAGAACTACACTCCACATTGACTCAAATTTCTAAAATATTCTCTATTTTTGGAACCTACTAATCAGAAATTAGATTGTTGATCATATTCTCTATTTTTCGAACCTACTAATCAGAAATGTGATTTTTGATCGCATTTTATTAATTTCTTGCATGATGATATGCTAATATTTTATATAAACAGAGATAAAAAGATCAATGAAAAAGAAGCTTTTGCTAGAAAGTCCAATAAATGAGATATGGAGGGAGCGTTGCTGATTACTAACTGCTTGCTCTCAAGAACACGGCTCAGATGTGGTCACAATTAGCTGTGACTCAGACACCTAGCACATTTAACTGCCTTTTTCACTTTGTACATAGACATGGATGTACTTTATTATATTATAGGGTACAAAGCAACTAGTCTCCTATGAGTTACTTTAGAGAAAGAAAATGTATTAAGAACGAAAGGTTAGCTGTAATATTGGAAACAGGCCTTTTAGGTTCTTCAACTCATATGAATAATATACATATTGTATACTATATAAATAGAAAAATTAGGCAGCACACCAAAAAAGGGCTGGTGGACCTACTTTA
This sequence comes from Rhinella marina, assembly GCA_900303285.1. Lineage (NCBI taxonomy): Eukaryota > Metazoa > Chordata > Amphibia > Anura > Bufonidae > Rhinella > Rhinella marina. Next base: position 89,192 of record ONZH01013497.1, read on the forward strand.
TTCATCCCCACTCAATGTTTCAGCCCAATATATATAGAGAGATGGCTTGATATCTAGATAGTTTTATATATACTGTATCTATATATATACTGTGTATATATATATATATATTGGAGTGAAATGGTCACAGTGCTAATGCCAAAGTATTACCAGTTAATGTGTACTTTTGGTGTTAGCACTGTGCATGGAATTCATACTTCATTGCACACATTCTGGCCATTCCTGGACTAAAAGGGATTGTCCTGTTTTTACAGGATAGGCCTTCACTGGCTGATCAGCAGGAGAGTGACACCCCCACACCACAATGAGCAGCTGTTTGGGTATAGCTCTATCTCTGGAAGTCGTTGCTGGACTACACCGCACCATAAACTGTGTAGAGGAGAGAGCTCACTCTTACATTGCTGCTTCCATTGAAGTCAATGGAAGCAGCACTTCGGTGATGAGCTCTGTCTACTATGTAGCTGATGGAAATGAGTTGTTCCGGGGCTGACCTTTGGGGATGGAGCTATGCCCAAAGCTGATCGGCAGGGGAACAATGTGTCAGACCACCTCTATTGAGCTACTGATGGCCGATCTATCTATAGATAGATAGATAGATAGATAGATAGATAGATAGATAGATAGAAAATAGGGTGCATATATCAGTATACAGATTCATACATCTACATACACACATGCATATAGACTCCACGGAATCTAATCCAGTCAGAATGAACTGCTATCATACAGCAGACTATTTTCATTAAGACAGAGCATTCTGTGTATTTTTCATTATTTTTAATGATCTTTTTTGCATCCTATGCTGTATAACACAGAAACCAGCAATGCTTTACATACCGCTGGGCAGCACAGAATTAATTAAAAGACTACTGTGCTATCATGGTTCTGGGGGATAAAGTAACTTCTGTCAAGACCAAATAACCAGTAGGAGCCTTATTCATGGAGAAATACCGTAACTGCTGAGTTTATTACCCAGCTGAACAAAAGCATATTGTATCCAGTCCATGTGGCGCTTCAATGTATTTAGCCAGTGAAGGGGAATGACTGGGTCAACTTCAATCATTAATAAACATATTACATTTATTCAGTAATAATCCTGAAAAATCATGTGTAGTATATGGGAAGAGTGAATCAAACATTCCTTCATTTCAGTGGCTTCACTGTTGCTCATTTTTGCGAGTTTCATTCAGATATTTGCCCTTGGGGTAACCCTGATAATGGTAAACATATGGAAATATTAATTTCTACCAATTTTTTATGGTAAACTTCCTTTTTCCTGGAAGTGTAGAAAAGCTAGTGGTCTGACGTATACTAAAAATAGTCCCAAAAATAAATTTACTATGTCAAAAGGCATTACTATGTGTCCTCCCAAAATGTAGAAAGACAAGAACTACTATTGGAAGGAATTGTTAGAATACTGGAGGGTTGAGGGGTTTGCAAGAGATGTGTAACTGAAATACAGATAGGTAGGTATACATTTTTATATACCATATTTTTCGCCCCATAAGACGCAGTTTTTTCCCCCAAAGTGGGGGAAAATGTCCATGCGTCTTATGGGGTGAATGCTAATGAGCGCTTCCATTATGGAAGTGCTCATTAGCACCGGAAGACCAGGAAGCGGTGAAGGCTCTGTACTCACCGCTTCCTGTCCTCTACTCGGCTGTCGGCTGTGCAGGGCTGCACACAGCATGAGGGCACTCTGTGATCTCCCACTGTGCGTGCCAGTTTAAAGCACAGCCGACAGCAGGAGGAAGTAGAGCACGGGCAGAGAGGAGCGGCGGTGTCCAGGAGCAGGAGAGGTAAGTGGTGTATTTATTTTATGTCATATGAGGCCGGGGGCACATCTGAAGCATGGGGGCTAATCAAAAGAGGCATGGGGGCTGATATGAGACTGGGGCTGGTCAAAAGAGGCATGGGGGCTGATATGAGGCTGGGGACTGATGAAATGAGGCAAGGGGGCTAATATGAGACTGGGGGCTGATCAAAAGAGGCATGGGGGCTAATATGAGACTGGGAGCTGATCAAAAGAGACATGGGGGCTGATATGAGGCTGGGGACTAATCAAATGAGGCTTGGGGGCTGATCAAATGAGGCACGGGGGGTGAGTTAAGACTGGGGGTCTGATCTGAGGTCTGAATGGGGTTATTTATATTGGGGCTCATATCTGAGATCTGATTGGGGTCATTCACTTTGGGGTCTGATCTGAGGTTTTATTGGGGACTTATTAACATTTGGGGTCTGATCTAAGGTCTGATTCAGGGTCTTATTAACATTGGGGGTCTGATTGGGCCTGTGATCTGAGGTCTGATTAACATTGGGGGTCTGATTGCTGGTCTGACCTGAGGCCTAATTAAAAATATTTTCTTAGTGTCCTCCTCTAAAACCTAGGTGCATCTTATGGGCTGGTGCGTCATATAGGGTAAAAAATACGGTCTAATGGTCTAATGGTCTTCAGGTCTAATGACAGTAGGGGTATCCTATCATTCTAGGATGTCAGTGCAGCCAGACCTACTAAGCTGATCACCAGTTTAGTGAGTAACCCTTTATGTAGTGTGCCACTGGTACAAACAGCAGTGGAAACCTAGGGGGATTTGTATAAGTGCTTTGCATATACTTCGCTTAGTGACACCCCAGGACAGTTGGAGGCAGAGATTTTCATCTTTGCTCCCATTGATCGAGCTGCAACTTATTATAGGCAGCAATGCTCAAGCTCTGTACATAGTGTTCAAGCTGGCCAGCAGTCTCATCGGACACACTGTGACACTAGAATGGCGTCTTGGTGTGAACAATATGCTCTGAAGATGTGGTAAATAGTGTGCTCGCTCGACGCGTTTCTGCACACACAACCCACTAAGCATGTCATCAGGAGCTAAACTAACGATTATGTTCAATCTGTTCAAACTGTCAGCAAATCACACATGGTAGCGTGTGATCACATAGCCTCCTGGTGCTATGATGGTCATCAAGGTCTTTTGAGAGGTAGGAATGAGGCAAATTCCAGGCATTAACTTCCCAGGGGGTTGGGGACCATATAAGTATAATAAAAAATGAATTCAGAAACACTGTTGATCCTTCATCGGAAATACAGATTACTGGAATTACTACATAATCTGAAAGAACATTTGAGGAGCATATTATTATAAATTTAATAGTAGAAACAGCAGGAATCTCAGGAATATATTAAGCATGAATCATGCTTCCGGCAGTAGTATGCCCGATTCAGGTGATAATTTCTGTATTGCAGTGGACATGGTAGAGGAAAGCACTTTCCACCCTCTCTACTCTCTCTACTTTTGAATATATACAGTACAAAACCCATGGCAGAGGGTTTGAAAGGGATGAGCATTGGAAGATGGAGGCAAGGCAAAAAAAAAATCATTATAATATTCATATACAGGGGCGTAACTACCATAGTGGCAGACCATGTGACTGCTATGGAGACCAGGGCAAGAAGAGGCCTAGCTGGGACCATCCCCTGTTCTATTAGTGGTGAAAACTTGGTCAGGACTCTACCCTCTAAAGGAACAACTTTTAGCAAATGAAGCAGTGGAACAATTGCCCAAAGGTCATTGAAAATGGTTTAGGTGGAAACCCTCCTGTCCTGTGTGGGGGGCTTGGTTTAATCCTTGCTTCTATATGTACGCCACTGTTCATATACATATAAATATGTACAAAAAATAGGTTTTCCATTTTTGAAGCAAAGAATGGCCCAGCAGAAGATGCTGTTTCCATCAAAATCCATTGAAAACCCTATTGTGTATTGTATAACAAGACCCTCATAGGAACTTGTGTTTGTCCAATAAAATTGTTACATAACTACTTAGGCTGAAAAAAGACAGGTCCATCAAGTTCAACCTTTCTCAGATCAATTACGGAAATGTAGATTTTGTTTCTTTTTGAACTTATACTTGTCATTTAACAGTAGCTTTTTGTTACACGGGCCTTTTTCACAATCTCAAAAGTGTTTGATGTGCTGCTACCATGTGCATTTTAGAAAAGCTTTTTCAAACTAATTGTTTTTCAATTGATTTATAGTAAAGCTAAGAACAGATGTCAACTGTCTCCTGTACCTACACTATTGTTTTTGTTTTTTTACTTCTGAGGGTGGTCCACGCTAACCACATTTTCAACAAATTCATGGGGTTTATATGGCATTAATGCTACTCGTTGGGGAACTTGGGGAATGTTTAGTCATCATAATCCAAACAGGACAACGTTTTAACTCAATTTTGCATTAGATGTATGAAAATTAATGTTCCGTGAAGCCATTCGTCATTTAGCTTCTACAGATTGAAAAGAATTGGAATTGTTTCCCCTCTTTATACAGCTGGAATGGAATTTTAACAAGGAAAATGTACCAGGAGGGAATTAGGAATTTGGAAATGGAATGTGTAACTAAATGCTATTCTTATAAATACTATTTTTCGTGCTTGTAGTCGGGCACAGCTGTAAGAGGCTGGTACAACAACATTCTCTAGTGAAGGGTATGGATTTGGAAGGCAGGGATTTCTTACAAGTACTCTTATTATGTTAAATAGGCTCTGTTCACACTAGTCTTATGGTTTTCCTCTTTCAGAGCAGTCTTAGTTTATAGTAGGGAAGAACTACTTCAGCAATTCTTGACATACTCTCTAAAATGGCTTGTCTGCCACAGGGAAGCCCTTCTCCTACAAACTCAGTGTAGGACTGTAAAGTATTCCAATGCTGTATTCTGGCAGAGATGTGACTGCTTCACTTACTCTCAAGCCAAGCATTTTTCAGTAGGTTGATATTAGTGTCCCATTCATACTATAAAAGGAACAGCGCTTGCCAATTCTTCTGTGAAACTTTTGAGTCAGTTCCACAGAATTCAGGGATCTGAAATGTACAATTGTAATTCAGAACATCTTTGAGGAACCCAACAGATTTTTTTGCTTGAGAAAGAATTCTTATAGGTTCACCTATAAATATAAAGGCTCTCATTTACTACTGTGGATAAGCCTGCATTCTAGCTTAATTTGCGACAAAATTTGGCCCATTTTTTGGTGCAAACTGGAACTCCTTTTAGACAAAAGCAAAGAAAGAAAGTAAATAGAAAAAAATCCAGTGCATCGTGTTCATGAAATGGATGAAATGTAACTTTTGTTTCAATACTGCGTGTTATTAGTGTATAATATCTGTTATTGAAATCTGACATTAGAGGCTTTAGCCTGGGTCCACACACAGCAGATGTGCCGAGTAGCAGATTCCACACTGCAAATCTGCATCAATTCACAGTATAAGTGGGGTTTTCAAAACCACATCTACATGTACTGGAACATTTCCTCATGAAAATCAGAGCATGATAAAGATGTTCAAACCACATTTTTAACCCAATACACAACCAATGTCATATGCAAACACAAGCAGACATTGTTGAGGATTTGGTACAGATTTGTCATGGATTCACTGTCCCAGTTTAAAAGGGGTCGTCCAACCAGTGAAATGTAACAAAAATTGCTCAGAATGCTTTAAACCAGTCGTCAGGGACCACCTGCCAGTCATGATTTGAGAATATCTCACAGTCCTGATGCATTGACAATAATCATCACCTGCTCAATACTAAGGAAATCCTAAAAACATGACCGGTTGGTGGGCCCTGAGGACTGGAGATGAGGAACACTGATTTAACCAGTATAATAAAGTAATAACTCACTGATCCTCCGCTGCTCCTGTTTTGATGCTTCTTGGGTCCCTGCTGGTTCTGTACTTCCTCAGCCATCTTAATACAGAAATGTGACCTCTCAGCCAATCATTGAGCACAAGGGGTGATCTGGCACAAAATTTTGTTGCTAAGGGTGGGTTCACATCACGTTTTATGCCTCCATTTGACGTATACCTTAGAAAAAAAAGGATAGAAAAATGCAGCACACCACATTCTTGTATCCACATTCTTATAAAAAAGGACATGTATGGCATCAGTCTGAGACATCCATTTAATGTATACGGTTTTTGTATATGTTAAACGGATAGGAAAAACTTGATGTGAACCCATGCTTAGTAAGTCAACCAGTTGGTGGTATAAAATTAAACACAAGTGTGCACCAACTTTACCATCCAGCCTGAGCCACTGTGATAAATCAAATCTAGACAACCCATCATAGTGTCTCCATTTTAAAGAGGATTGGTAAATCTGCCCTAATCTCTTTCCATAAACATGATCAATCCCCACCGTACTCCTGTCTTTAAAACAGATCTGATGCTGGAGTGCTGCAGTTTACCTTGCGGTTACATCTTATCCTTGGGGGTTTCTGTATGTAATACATGGATTTTCCTAATGCAATGACATCTTTAAAGGAGTTTTCCCATCTCAGACAATGGGGGCATATCGCTAGAATATGCCCCATTATCTGACAGGTGCTGGGACCCACACCTACATAGAGCCCAGAAAGTTATGGAGGGTGCACTGCACATGTGCAGCCACTCTCTATTCATCTTTATGGGGCTGCCGAGAATAGCCGAGTGCTGCCTCAGCTATTTCTGTCGGCTCTATGGAAATGAATCGTAGCTGTGCAAGCTCCCATTCAATACTACGGGGAGAGCGTTTGGTGGTGGCCGGACCCCAGAAAACCCGGGGTCCTCCAGCCACCACCTTCCCCGCACCGATCAGACAATGGGGGCATATCTTAGCGATATGCCCCCATTGTTTCAGATGTGATTACTTTTCATTGTTTTTTTCTTATTATTTTCTATAATAATTACCACTAGTGAATGCAGTGTTACACGTATGAAATTTCACTTCACCTTTGTAATTTTTACACTGTAATCATTTTGGAAACATCATAGGGGAATTATAAAAATGCAAAGAGTTAAATGCTGGCTTATCAGCAATTAATATTTTATTACAATATTTTATGACATTTGTGCTACAATGTGACAAGTGAGACACCACAGCATAACACTGCCTATAAAAGCACTATTATACTCAGTAACAATGTGAACGGAAAAGGTGCCCCAGCTTGTGGATGGATGTAATGTTATACCTTGTATCTTGTATACACAGCCACCAGAATGGGGGAGTATAGTATTGCATTTGTAGCCGAGAATAGGTACCACTAGGTTGGCAACAAATTTTAAAAAATGTTTAACTAGTACTGATAGTGTCAGACTCTACTGACAAAATTAAAGGTGGCAACTATTTTAATGTTTTTCATATATTTCAGGAGGAAAAACAGAAGAACAACACGATGCAAAGTTTTAGGCTGTTTGACTCTTAGTTTTTTGCTGGTATTTTTCAGCACTTTTGCATTTTTAGTGGCTTTTTTGCCCCTGTGTTTCTTGCAGTACATATGCTGGCTCCAGATGGTAGCTGAAGGTCTATGGGTAATATGAAACACGGGACATACAAGCTTTTTTTTCTACTGGTGTTTTTGTTGAATAGGTGGCGTTACTGCCTCTCTGACGTCTTTTCCAAAATGCAACATGCTGTAGCTCTTGGCGTTTTTCCAGGTATTTTCACATCACTTTCTCTACAGGGAAAAAAGCCAAGACAACACTAGTGGGCAAACATACTAGAATATAAAAAAGACCTGAGAAAATGCCCATGGTGTGGTGTTTTTTCTTTTTTTTTACGCTAAAAAAAGGCCAGGTAAAATTCATGTCTGTAAGATCCCTAAACCTAAAAAAATTATAAAGTGAGAACTAGAGATTTTGAAATATAACAAGCCATTTTAACATGACAAGCCATGTCACAGACAGGTGACCGCAGAAAGATGTTATACTTGTTTCCAGAAGATTATATGAAAAATTTTCTATTGTGCACTTCAAAGGCTTGGTGTTAGCGCGCCCCAGTTCTGAATAGGCTAAGCTACCTAGTGCTCAATGACTTATAAAACAGGTGTGGTAATACACCAGCCCAGGCATTCTCATGGCCTGGTAAACCAACAGCCACCAGCCAGTAATCTGCATGTACTTGTATGGGTATGGACGGATTATATTCCGACATCTACTAAATGAGTGCAACTGCAGCACCAAATTGAGAAAGAGATAGAGGTTATTCTTACACAGTTGGTGGTTTGTGAAATCATACTGATGCAACCAAGCCGGATGGGTATTACAATGCCAGTAAGCTGTACAAAAGGCCCTGTATTTCTATACAGTCTCAAACTATTTCAGTAGAACTAGTCAGAATCTGACATGAATACACACGAAATACCACTCCTTACAAGACACATATTTAATACATGACTTATTGGTTTGGCTGTCTCTTCTTAACACGGATTTCACTCTGATTATTAAGGTAATAAGATATCTTACAATGCTAATAGACTCCTTTACAGTCATGTGGCACTTGAGGTGCCTCTCATCTATGCTCCATGGGTGTGGGCATGTTACTGTGTGTTCATATACTGAATACCACTCCTATCTCTGACTGATTTTATTGTTTCATTTAAATTCCTGCAGAGCAAGTTACTAATGGCTATACCTAAGCTTCCTGAGCAGAGATTGAGGGAGAAAAACACATTCTATAAAAGCTCTGGTAGACTGCATCATTCAAGTATTAGAAAGTCTTAGGGGGAGATTTATCAAAATGGTGTAAAGTAGAACTGGCTTAAATGCCCATAAGAACCAATCAGATTCCACCTTTCATTTTTCAAAGCTCCTTTGGAAAATGTAAGGTGGAATCTAATTGGTTGCTGTGGGCAAGTAAGCCAGTTCTACTTTACACCAGTTTGATAAATCTCCCCCTTAGTTTTTAAACATGAGATATTGTATCAGTTACAATAATTTCTAATTAATTAATTGAAAATACTGATGATTAGGTGAGACTTTTATGCATTAAGGCCCTATTACGTGGGTTGATCATCAAGACAATTCTACAGGATCAGCAATCATAGAAAAGCTCTTTCCTGATCACTGTCCCGTGTGAATGTGCCGCAGATCACCCTACGAATACTCATTCGAGTGATCGCATGTTTCGTCCAGTGCCCAAAACTATCATTTCTGGGCATCAGATAATCCTGTGTAAACAGAGATCCCTTTACCAGAAACAATGAATCTGTAATGGCTCATCCTCACACAGGGGAGATGGCTGCTGCATGTAAATGTACTGATAACTTAAAGGGATTTTCCCATATTAGACACTTATGGCATATCCGACAGGAAACACAATAAATGTCTGATAGATGTGGGTCCCACCTCTGGATAAGCAATAAATGTCTTTAAAAAAGCCTTTAAAGAGATTGTCCCATTAGGTTTAATTTTTGCAGGTATAATCTTAAAAGTAAATGATGGCTGTTAGTGATAGAGCAGACATCCAAAGCACTTAAGGGCGTTTTTCCCATTACAGATTATCCCCCATCGGTCCCCAGACGGTCACAAGAACTGGTGGCCATGTTTCCCCATTTGAAGCTCTATGGTACTTCCAGAGATAGCTGAGTTCAAGCACTTCCCTATCACCACCAGTCCCAAAGAATTGAACGGAGCAGCACGGATGAGTGTCTGCAAATTACATGTCCCCATTTTCGTGATCGGGAGGGCTCCACTGGCCAGACTACTGATTATCACAATTATCCCTTATCCGGTTGATGGAGGATAAGTTGGAGTAGGAAACGAAAAATATTCTGCAGTTCTCAAACCAGTACTTGGATCTGAATTCTTTTGTAATTGCATGTAATTAAAAATGTAGTGTAGTCACAGGGTTATGCATTAAAATGTATCTCTATAGCGCCACCTGCTGGTTTTTTTTCTTATTATTTCTCTGTCCTCTTCGCTGAGGTGGACCCACCTGCTCAGTTTCATCCTTCAACTGCCTCCTGACCTATGATAGGGAGAGAGCTGCAGCAGAATGGACACACTCCCTTAGCTGCAACAGAAAAGATACTCCCCTTGAGCTGTCAGCTTGATATAAATCTAGCAGAGCAATGAATGGGGAGATCTCTGGATCCATGTGAGATACAGGGCTGGTTCTAGCTTTGTTAGGCTACCTTCACACTTGCGTTTTATAACTCCGGTATTGAGTTCCGTCATAGGGGCTCAATACCGGAATAAAACGCTTCCGTTTTGTCCCCATTCATTGTCAATGGGGACAAAACTGAACTGAAGACAACGGAATGCTTCTAAAAGCATTCCGTCCAGGCATCCGCACCAAGACGGATCCGTCATGACCCCCAATGAAAGTCAGTGGGGACGGATCCGTTTGGTGTGACACAATGGTGAACGGATCCGTCCTTCATTGACTTTCAATGGAGTTCATGACAGATCCGTCACCTGCACACATACATACATACACACATACAGACATACACATACAAATACACATACATACTTACATGCTCCCGTCAGGTCTCCACAGCGCAGGAGGAGCAGGACGGCGCACACATAGGACGATTCCATCCGGCGCCCAGCAGAGGGCGCTGTGGGGAATCGTCCTATGTGCGTGCCGTCCTGCTCCTGTACTGTGCTGTGGAGACCTGCCGGGAGCATGTAAGTATGTATGTGTATTTGTATGTGTATATGTCTGTGTGTGTGTGTGTATGTACTGTGTGACATGTGTGAGGCCGGAGCGCAGTTCTGGCCCCACACATGTCCCTGCGGCAGCATGGATCCGGCGGCACCCTTCACCTGCTGGATCCGTGCTGCCGCTAATGTGAAAGAGGCCTTAGAAAGATATTGCTATTTACTATATCAGGCATGGCCATCCAGCTGTTGTAAAACTACAACTCCCACCATGCCCTGCTGGTAGGCTGATAGCTATAGGTAGACTGGTCATGCTGGGAGTTGTAGTTTTGCAACAGCTGGAAAGCCTCAGGTTTGGCCATCCCTGTACTATGTGCAGGGGCATAACTACCCTAGCGGCAGAACATGTGACTGCTATGGGGCCCAGGGCAAGAAGAGGCTCAGTTGAGGGGGCCCAGTTGGGGTCCTCTCCTCTTCTACTGGGTGTGAAAACTTGGTCAGGACTCTATTCTCTAAAGAAACAACTTTTAGCAAATCAAATGAAGCAGTAGAAAAATTGGCCCAAGGGTCACTGAAAGGGGTCTAGGCAGAAACCCTTCTGTCCTGTGTGGGAGGCCTGGTTTGATCCTTGCTATGGGAACCTTACTTCTCTATGTACGCCACTGACTATGTGATGTCTGTTTTTCATTTTTTACATTAATCACAAGTTCTCCCCTGTAAGTGTTTGAATGTCTATCACTATTAGCCATCATTTACCTTTAAGATTATATCTAAAAAATTACCCTTTTATGTCAAACTTAATACCTGACCTCTAGGTAAGAGTATCTCTAAGGGCTGGCATAACCAGATTCAAGTCAAAATTCTCTTTTCTGTTTTTTGTTTCTCTTTTCTGTTTTAAGACAATGCCCATATTTAATATTCATATTTAAATAAAGTTCTAGGGGGTAATGGTTCCAGTTGTTATATGGAAACTTACGGTTCTTACATCCAAAGCGCCATAGGGTATAATTATGCAAATTAGCTCTCCCCCAAAAACAGAAGGATAATACCAGATAGGTTTCTACGTTCTTTTCCTACGTTCTGAAGGAAAGCTAATATTTAAAGTAATACACTAATCATATTGAAAAGGAGCGATTACAAGACAACTGGAATGAAAATTACTAGCTACAAACTACTTTATGGTATTGGAATTTCAAAGCTGTATTCCAGTCTTTCTATAATGTTATACTAATGGCTTACCCCTGCCACCTCCTACCGGATTCCAATGGGCCACCAATAATGATTAGGTCCATTTAGTTAGACGACCCACGGCAAACCTTTTTTTTTACCTGCCTGTAAAAAAAATTCCATTCTACATGGATGTTAAATGAACGTGTATAGGGAGAAGTAGTTATCATCTGGCTGACAAATTTCCTGGTGGAAAAATTATGTGCTAAGGAAACAATAGCTACTTAGTCCGACATGCTAAAACACATGAAGCATAAGCATAAAAAGAACAAACGTAAAGGTAATAAACATAAAATCACCAAATAATAAATTACTATTCAGCTGTTGACTGGACATTTGAGGTGGTGAGAAAGGGGTGAATTTTTTCACTGCTGACTAGGTGGTGTAGGTCCAGAACAGCTTGATCTACTGATATCACCGACATTACAAAAACATACAATTTACACTTGGTTTTGTCACTGGAATTTTCCCTTCCTTTTGTCACACCCCTCCATTTAGAAGTGCTCATTATAGCACGTCCAGTTCCCAGTCAAAGCCAAAGTCTTTGGTTATGTGTCAATCATATCCGTTCACAAACAATTCATATTTATAGCTGATCTGTAGCTGACTTGAGATATACTTTATCTAAGGTGAAAGTAAGCAGAGATCTGGAAGTCCTTTTCATTCCTGAATGTAAGCTATCAAAGACAGGATTTCCTCCTCGGAGGGGTCTACTTTCATGTCATATACTGTTGCGGTGTGTTTCCATGAGAATTCTAAAACGCTCTTTTGTCTGGAGACACACAATGTAAAATGAATGTAGAAAGCTTCAGAACTATTCAGAATTCCCCATCAGGATAAAATAAAATCAGGATTATACGTATAGACGATCAGTAAAGCAAAGCATGACCAGCATTTCCTTAGAATTATTTTATGCTCCCAAATCTTCATTTTGAGTTCAGAGTTTCAGGCCAAAAACTAAATTATATTAGTATCTCTAGTGAGAAAACTCCTTTAAAGGGGTTCTCCGAGTTATATATATTGATGACCTATCCTCAGGATAGGTCATCAATATCAGATCGGCGGGGGTCCGACACCCGGCACCCCCGCTGATCAGCTGTTTGAGGAGGAGGCGCGCGCCGTATCAGAGCTGCCTCCTCTTCACTGTTTACATGCTGGCCGACACGGGGGTAGTGGTGAGTAGGTGTAATTACACCTCACCGCCCCATTCATTTCTATGGGAAGAATTGCTTCCATAGACTTGTATCAAAAGATGTCGCTTGAACGGGCCTCATAATTGTTTGTCGAGTGGATTTCATTAATAATAATCTGCCATATTAATGTAGTCCTAAGGCAATCTTGTACTAAACAAAAGAAACTATTGCAATCATTGAGTTCATTCAGCCTGCTAACAATGCTGTGCGCTGTATGTTCTTATCCAAAGCACAACACTAGACCACTTGATGCACTGCATATTAGTAATGTTACTGGGAAACTTGTGGGGTCATTTATCAAACTGGTGTAAAGTAGAACTGCCTTAGTTGCCCATAGCAACCAATCAGATGTCACCTTTCATTTTTCACAGCTGCTTTGGAAAATGAAAGGTGGAATCTGATTGGTTGCTAAGCCAGTTCTACTTTAGTAGAATCTCTATTAACCATCCATGAGTGATGAGTATCTTAATTGATACTGATTATGTGTCATCATACAGATAATGATCCTGTCCATGGAGTCCTATGATCTGGCGCTGTTTTTAAACCCTATACAGACGTTAAATAAGTAACCAGTTTAAAACATAAAAATGAAATAAAGAAAAAGCTTACCAGTGCGCTGGACACATGCAATATACATAGCAATAAAATAGAGCAAATGCTGCATCTTCCTTTTCCAGTGATTACTCCACATTCCATTTAAAGGGGGCGTCCTGTGGAACAAGAAAGAGACTATTTAGAGGGCTTTTCTCTCCCCAGAATCGGACGTCTCTTCTTTAGTTAATGAAGTGTTTATGAAGTATTAACATTCTGACAGCCGCCGCTCACTCACATCTGTGATACTATTCATATTGCTGAAAGTGATATTTGTATTGCATACATTGCTTACGAAGGCGACACGGCATGCAACAGTTACACTGTGGAGCCAAATAATCTAATAAAACCAGTAAAAGATCTGCTGTATCTTCATTAATGAGTAGATGTGTGTAGACGCAACCCTATATATTTACTGGATCATGGATCAGTGATATAGACAAACAGAGAAAATGAATCATAGTCTAGGTTTTGACATTTAGAGTCTTAATGTACAAAATAGACAAGAACGGCACAGAAAAAATGTTTCTTACTGTAAGTTATGTTCACGGTTGCTACAGATGTTTTTTTTATAGGTTCAATGCATTAAAATAAAGTAATTCTGAAAATAACCCAAACTCGTCCGTCACACTACAGAGAGAAGTAGGATTTGTCACTCCACAGAACACATTTTCACTGCTCCAGATTCCAGTGGCAGCGTGCCTTACAGCTTTTACGAAGAGCTATACAGCGCTAATCATCAGCTATGGGGGTCAATTATTAAGCTGAAATACTTAAGCTCAAATTTTAGACGCAGATTGCAGCACAATGTCTAGTTGTGCTGCAATCTGCGACTTCTCCCCACTCACGCCGGGTCTAAATAAGTTGTGAGTGGGGAGTGTGTCTCATTTACCATTTTCTCAAAAACTGTCTTACATTTAGAACTGGAGGAGGATCCGCCTAAGTTTTGGAAAGGCTGGCACATCGTCATAACTCCAGCAGATCCACCACCAGGTAAGACCAGTGTCTAAAATGCTGGTCTTAATAAATATGCCCTTATGTTTCTTCATAGTCTCTCTTATGCAGTCATGGGTTACTCTCCTCTTTCTGACCGTTTTTCTTTTCTAGATTTCTCTCAGTTGGAGCTGCATACACAAAACAGTACTATGTGGACAAAATTTTTGGGACACCTATACATTACACCTATAGGAGCTTTTAAGACATCCCATTCTAAATTCATAGTTATCAATATGGAGTTGCCCCCTAACCCCCATCCTTTGCAGCTAAAACAGCTTCCACTCTTCTGGGAAGGCTTTCTACAAGTTAGGTTTCATACGCCTGGCCTGCTTCTCCGTTCACCTCTGCTCAGTCCAAAGGTGTAGGATCCTAGTAGTAGGACCCCCAGCAACATAGTAGTTATCCTCTATTCTGGGGATACGGGATAACTTTTAACAACCGGAATACCTCTTTAAGAGAAGGATATCAGGGTTTGGGATATAAATCAAACACTGATTGCTGATGCAGGCTGACTGTAAAGGATAGTTAATATTAATATGAATGACCTATGAACTACCCGAGGACAATAACTATACACCTACCTTATGTGAATTTAGTTTTGCTTTTAAGATATTTATATATGCAACATGTTCTCTGTCCAAAAAAAAAGGAAAAGCATTTTTTTAAATGGTCAGAATGGCTTAAAACAGTAAGGCCCTTTTCACACGAGCGTGACGGATTGGCTCAGGGTGCGTTCAGGAAAACTCGCACCATTTTGCAAGCAAGTTCAATCAGTTTTGTCTGCGATTGCGTTCAGTTATTCAGTTTTTTCCACGCGGGTACAATGCGTTTTGATGCATTTTTCACGTGTGTGATAAAAAACTGAAGGTTTACAAACAACATCTCTTAGCAACCATCAGTAAAAAAACGCACTGCATCCGCACTTGCTTCAGGATACAATGCGTTTTTCACTGAAGCCCTATTCACTTCTATGGGACCAGGGCTGCGGTCAAAACGCAGAATATAGAACATGCTCATGTACACAGACCCATTGAAATGAATGGGTCAGGATTCAGTGCGGATGCTATGCATTCACGTCACGCATTGCACCCACGCAGAAAACTCGCTCGTGTGAAAGGGGCCAAAAAGAAAAAAAAGGTAGTAATATTCATCTTACTGATCTCCCACTGCTTTCATTTCAACACTCCTAAGATACCCCACAGGTCTCTACTTCCTGGTCCCTCACAGTGATTGGATGGGGGATCATATTTCCTATGTCAATAGGGACCAGGCAATAGAGACCCATGGACCCGGTAAATGTTACACGAGGAGCAGCAGACTATCAGTTAGGTAAGTAGTATCTGTTTTAGTTTGTTTAAGCCGTTCTGCACATAAAAAAATCCTGGAAGGAAAATCCATTTAAAACTATAAGGACATATTCTTCTTCAGCCTATGTAACTATGATCATCATGAAAACATCATCTTCCTCTTCATATTATTGTGATACGTCTGATGCCATCCATGAGAATATGTTTACTGTGCTTAATCCCAAACTGAAGGGGTGGCAGCACTCTAAACAGCACCCAACCGCCACCGAACTGGTCATGATTTTCACCCTGTAAAACCATTCACTACAAATACTCATCTTTACACAATAATTATTATCACTAAATGACCAAAAGGAAAACAAAAATCTCAAACTATAAAAATGCATGTAAATTACCACTAACGTGTTCATGAGCATCAGGTCTACAGCATGAGTCACCAGACGGTTTATCTACAACCACTTTGCCTCCCCACTCACATTTTGGGAAACAACTAATAAAGCCAGCTATGGAGGCTTACTCTTTGGGGGCTGCCACACTTTGATGTTTGGGGGGACGTTTTTTTTTTGCTTATAACTCCATGAAATTCTAATTGTTCCACATGAAAAGACGACCTCCATTAAATTACAGTGCTAATCTGCATGCAGATCTGTATGCTAATCTGCAGAAGAAAATGGGGTTTGAGCTACAGGACATACTGTATGCTAGCTAATACAGGGTGGCCCACAAAAAAAAGCTCACAATAACTCCAAATCAAACTAACAAGAAATCTGTCTTAGTTGTCCATAGCAACCAATCAGCTCAGCTCTCATTGGCGATATTGGAGATGGGATACTTTTTCATAGGCCACCCTGTACATTGTAGCAGGACAGGGCAGGAAGTTGTGAACGGCCTTTACTGGATACAAGTGTTGCAAACTATCATCTAGACTTTTTAACCAACAACTAGATTCAAGCCTCAATATCAACAGAAC
The DNA here is from genome assembly GCA_900303285.1 of Rhinella marina. Taxonomy (NCBI): domain Eukaryota; kingdom Metazoa; phylum Chordata; class Amphibia; order Anura; family Bufonidae; genus Rhinella; species Rhinella marina. Next base: position 105,892 of record ONZH01013497.1, read on the forward strand.
ATTAAGCTTAAGAGTTAATTTTGTGGACTGGTTGATGGTTATGCTTGATGGAGCAAATAGTATCTTGGAGGACACAATCAATGCTAACAGATAAAACCTATTCTGCCCCAATTATTTTTACTTTGACTATGGGCATTGGCTGAGGAAATGTCAGCCTTTATACATCAGGGTCCAACATGGATCTATTGTCTTTGGGTAATATTATCAGGTTTAAGTCAAGAAGAGAAGAACACATGGTACCAGGATTCTGATCACTGGACAGGATTCAGAGTACAGTCTACCTTTTGCTTCGATTCCGATGAATCCATGAGCCATTTTGCTTGTTTGTTTTGCTTCCTGGTAAACACACTAGCGTAACAAACATATTGTGTCCATACATACTACCACACAGCACACTGCATCTATTCACCCTCTGTGAAAATAAACCTTCCTTTCTTTGCTAGTATGACAGTACTGCCAAGAGCCAAAGCAGATTAGGCAGCTAATGCATCTTTCTATCATACGGTTGGCATTCGCTCTCGTGACGCAAGATATAATAGATTCTGAGGCAGCAAACAGTACTTGCTATTCACTTGTATGGCAAGGCTAGAACTGTGAAACATCTATGAAAGGAGTTATACATCCTTAGGCTCTAGCAGTGCCAACCAAGCTGACAGTCTTGCAGGTTGTGTGAAACCCAAACCATTTCAAGACCATATATTTTTATAAAGCAGAATTTCATGCTGTTCTTAAAGTCAACAAGCAGTGGACTCACCAACTGCCAAGCGTACTGCACTTCAAAACACCACTTTACCAAATCTAAATTGCTAAATCCATTCAAAGTGGTGTACCCTGCCAGGGATTCATGCTCTTCCATTTCCACTGGGCTCTAGTGGTGATACAAATATTGCAGGCATCGCTCACATGTGGGTTAGTTCTCAGAGCGGGAAGCACCCAGTAACATAAAATCAATATACAACTAAACAGTCAGAGATCTATAATTCCAGACATTTATAGAATGGAGTACTTGTATTTAAAGAACTGTATGCGCCCCAACTGAAGACAATATAGGAATCAAACTATGAGTACAAGTTATAAATGCAATGCAATTTATAGTTCAGTCATAGGCACAATTTCACACTGGTTAGGATTTGGGATAGACTGAAAAGCAGAACATTGATTGCTCAAGCTTTTATAATATTAAAATGAGCTGTTTTATGAAGACAACCCCATTCCATATGCTTTATGAGAGTTTATGAACATCAAAGTGAGGGGTCAATCACTTTTAACCGTAAGGAAACAACAAAGCAAAGTATTGCCTATTTACTTAAATATTGCATTTTTCAATGTGCAGCAGATCAGGAGGTAACCACCAACATTTTGGCTATACATCTTACTACACAGCATTTTACACACAATAGCATCACTTGTTGTCTCCCCTGGGGCTCACAATTTAAGTTCCCTATCAGTATGTCTAGAGACTGTGGGAGAAACTGGAGTACCCGATGGAAACACACGCAAACACAGTAAGAACATACAAACCCTATGTAGATGTTGTCTTTGGTCGGACTCAAACCTAGGACTGCAGCGCTGCAAGGCACTGGTGCTAACCAATGAGTCACTGTGCTGCCCAGAATACACTAGATTTTCATGTTGCAGTGGCATATGTTTGACAGTTTTACAACTACATACTTTTTTTTTTAATTAATCTTTATAAAATTTTTACAAAACAGAAAAAAAACATAACTAATATCCAAACTCATCATATCATTTAACATTGTCCAACAACAATTTAATAAATACCCCATACACAACACACACACACACACCCCCCCTGGCAGAAGGAGAGAAAGGGGAGGAAGAGGAAAAAGAAGAAAAAAAAAAAAGAAAACCCTTACCAAAAGAACCATATTTTAAACCATAGCTCAGACTTATTCTGAGATTTATACCTGATTTTTTCATAGGCCTTAACTTTATTGACCAAGTTGATACAACTCCATACCTTTTTAAATTAGTACATCCTTCCATAAATTTGCACAGAAGGCTGTGGTTTACGTCTGTAAAAACAAAATGAAAAACTTCTCTTCTGTACCTTCAGTGGTAAAAATAAAAAGGCTAAATATTTGTATGTATGCATGCTTTTTTATTTCAGTATGCAGATTCCAGATTGATGCTATCAGATAGCTCTGTCAGTGAAACTTAACATATCTGACAATGAAAGTCCACTAGGAAATTGATAAAAACCACAATGCTCAACAAAAAAAGTGTAAATGTTTCTAGAGGCGCTATGAACTGGAATTATATAACATAATGTAATACACTTGGTTGAAAACTCTTCTTGGTCCCATTGAAGATTTGTCCAAAGTGTGAAATGGCTACTCACATAGAAAACGAGGCTGAAGCTTTTTAACACATGTATAAAATTTTAGCTTAAGTATCCCTTTAAGATTTCATTGGATAATAAAAACAGATGTTCAGCTACAGAGAAATTCATACTTTTATTGTTATGCTAAATAGGTATTTGGAGCACCAAGAGCACTGCTTCACCTACTCCTCTCCCCTGTTCTTACTCCTTCTCCCCCACTGATTGGAAGGTCCAGCCACCCTCACTGCTCAGATGCCTGACCCTGAAATCTCATGCATGTGTCGGTGATAGTACAATCCAGGCATATGCAGTTGATCTCATTCGCAGCCCCCTCTCTCTGAGATCTGAACTGCACATGCACCAGTTGCATTATTGTCGGTGCATGTGTGAGGTTTCAGGGCCAGTCATCAGAGCAGGTAGGATGCTTGGCCCTGTGGGTAAGAGGGAAGGGAAACAGGGAAGAGGAGATGGTAAATCAGTGCTCCAAGTGGCTAGGCCAGCCCCTTGGTGCTCCAAGCACCTCATGAACATAATAATAAATGTATGGAGTTGTCTGCAATGCAACATCTTATGGCTGCAAGAGAGGGGTTGTTGTACTCACCATGATCAACCCTAACAGGCATTGTGCCTGGTGATGTGTTGACCATGGTGACAGGTGCTCTTTAAAGTGTATGGTGTAGACAGAATAGCATTGGGCAGAACTCAGTGACTTAATAAACACTTTTCTATAATCCTTCAATGTACTATTCTCTATTTTTTCGATATGGTAAGGTTCCATGTTGCTGAATATTGACAAATGAACAAATCTTCACAAAGCCCTGTGTTGTCTCCAAGGCTCCTATATTCAGGAAGGTTTTGCTATAGAGCAATCCCTCACATTACAATATTAACTCATTCTGGGGCAACCATTGTATGCTGAAGCCATTGTAACTTGAGACCATAACTCTATTAAAAATTTAGTAATTGGTTCCATAGCCCCAAAATGCCTTCTCTAGATATGAGAATATGAAGATTAAAGGAAAATCATCAGATAAGACAAAGACCGTCCTTACATAAAACAGACAGGAAGCTGGAAGCTATAAATCACTTTTTATTGTGAGGGCAGGAGCTTTTTCATGGTCATAGAAACATAGAAGATTGACGGCAGAAAAAGACCACCTGGTCCATCTAGTCTGCCCTTTTATTATCCTTTTATTGTTATCTTAGGATAGATACATGTTTATCCCAGGCATGTTTAAATTCAGTTACTGTGGATTTATCAACCACCTCTGCTGGAAGTTTGTTCCAAGCTTCTACTACTCTTTCAGTGAAGTAATATTTTCTAATGTTGTTCTTGATTTTTCCCCCAACTAACTTCAGATTGTGCCCCCTTGTTATTGTGTTCAGTTTCTTATTAATAACCCTTCCCTCCTGAACTTTATTCAGTCCTTTAACATATTTAAAGGTTTCAATCATGTCCCCCCTTTCTCTTCTTTCCTCCAGACTATACATATTAAGAACTCGGAGTCTTTCTTGATAAGTTCTATGCTTTAGACCTTCCACCATTTTTGTAGCTCTTCTTTGGACCCGTTCTATTTTAGCAATATCCTTTTGTAGGTGAGGTCTCCAGAATGGTCCTGTACAGAACACAGTGTACCAGAAAAATACAATGGAGCCGCCCTCACCTGACATCCAAAGGAGAAGCTCATCCTGGCACAGACAGAGGGCAGTACAGGACCTGTAGTACTATAAAGAGGAGCTACTATATACCTAATGTAGGGGTTTTACCAGAGAAATAGTCATATTGATTGCTTGAATGTGAGGCATTGTATGTTGTCTTTAGTTTCAACATACAATGGCCCAGGAAAAGCTATTGTACTGTAAGTTGAAAATATTGTATCCTATAGGCCAGGGGTAGGGAACCTCCGGCTCTCCAGCTGTTGTGAAACTACAACTCCCAGCAAGCATACTCGCTCTGCTTTCTAAGGAAATCTCATAGCAAAATGAAGTGAAGCATGGCTGGAATTGTAGTTTTCACAACAGCTGGAGGAGCCGGAGGTTATCCCTACCCCTGCTATAGGCCATTGTATCTTGAGGGATCACTGCATTATATGACACTAGTCATTTTAATAGTATCATATCAAACTATACCAACTACTAGAACTTATGCAGACTTTTGTTTTGTGAATTCTTATAAATGAGTTGAGATAATGCAGTAGGTTTAACCACAGACCTATGTCAAACCTTAGAAATTAGATGAGTTGTGTCAAATGACAAGTTCAGCTCTGCTGTATCTGTATAAAGGGGGTCATTTATAATTTGGAGTTTATTTTATGTCACTTTGAAGTCTCATTTTGCATTGTGTGGTTGGACCAAATTCATGAAATGGTTCACAGTTTCCATGTATTTGGTGCAACTGCATTATGTTGTCTGACTTAGGGCTCATGCACGCCAACATGTTTTCTTTTCGTGTCCATTCCATTTTTTGGCGGAACCATTCATTTCAATGGGTTTGGAAAAAAAAGGAAGTTACTCTGTGTGCATTCCATTTCCGCATGTCCATTCCACAATAGAATAGAACATGTCCTATTATTGTCCACATAACGGACAAGGACAGGACAGTTCTATTAGGGGCCGACTGTTCCATTCCGTAAAATACAGAATGCACATGGACGCCCATCCGTATTTTTTGCAGATTCATTTTTGCTAACCGCAAAATAGATATGGTTGTGTGCATGAGCCCTTAGTCCTAAAAAATACACCAAGGGGCTGCCTGGAGTAGGATGCGATTTTTCTGTGTGGTAAATTTGCCATAATCCAGGTCTAATCTCACCTTTCTGCCTTTGGAGTCACCAAAATGTTCCAGAAATATCGCAAAAAAGGTCTAAATTGGCATGCCGTGCCACATTTTTAGACTAAAAACCAGACATACCTGGTATCTGATAAATGTCTCCCAAAATGTTTATAGTTGACTTATGCTTTTATTTGAGCATATTAGTTTACATTCGTTGTCATTGTTGAGGCTACTAACAAAATCAAGAAGACATTTATGGGGGACATAGACAAGACCATTACAAGGCAGTGGCTTCACTATTCTTCTACCATACCTTCCACATAAGCCATAGAGGTAAATTATTATATTACTAGTATGTCTCCACCATGTGTTCCAATAGAGATTCACGAAAGCTTCCCGCAGTGTTCTGTACTAGTCATGAAGCAATCCTATACACTCACTGGCCACAATATAATTTCGCTATGATCGACACTATGGTGTTGATCTCTTGTAAATCTATATTGGGCACTGCTGCTCTACGCTATTACATAAACCACAACACTGTCTATCCAAATATAATGATATCAGTATTAAAAAATAGGACACATACAGTACCTACAGTACATATCTGGGGGAAATAGTTGATTTACCATGAAATCTTAGCACCTATATAATAGTGAGCAAGCAGTGCTTTCCAATGGAACGATTACCAAGATAAGAACATAACAAATAAGGTTATTCTCTTACAAACTGACACTGTGCCATGGTACGCGCGCCATCAGAGCAGCAAATCAGATTTGTGGTTGAGTTCTTGGAGCAGAGTCAACAAACAAAAGGCCATTGAGTATTTATGCTCATTTTGACTAAGGTTATAAACGCTATAGGTTGCAGCATCCAAATGTAGAAGAACAGACATAAAAGTAACAATTTGCTGACTGCCAAAACTTGAGAACATTTCATCTATTCCCAAAAGAGTTGTTAATCCATACACTTTACATTATACATAATTCATGTGTTTCACATGCTATAAAATATATCAGTAGGTAAATTATTGGTGGTTTATAGCATGTGTACTTATTTTCTATCAGTCTGATATGTATTTTGATCAGAAACATATTTTTATAATTAGGATAACATTCTCATTGATAATTATTCTGAAAGCAGAAAAAGTCCATTGTCCTATACATTAAATACTCATTTGACTTCTTTCCAAGGTTTTTTAACACATCCCCTATATTGTGGATAGATGTAACAGATTCACATTTGCCCAAAATAATTCAACCATCACCAGACATGGAGCTGCAGTTGTCCACCTGTCTATGACCACATTTCAAACTGGAAAGGTACAGAAAAAGACACACTGTGCAACAAATTGTAATTAATGTGGCACCTGTCGTCAATGCTCACAACACATTATCATTAGTATACATTATACCTATGTGATGCGTAATATCCAGGACACATGTTGCAACATCCTTATATTTGTGTAGGAGAAATAGGAACTTAGCCAATGATTATTTTTATCAGAGTTAATAGAAACCCATTCAAAGCAGATGTTAGCATTTATGTCAAAAGGTAGAAATATTTCCACTTCAAATAACAAGAAGTGAGTGAACTATAATTATTATATACATAAAATCATGTAAGAGACATTCTACAGTAAAAATGCACAGCTCAAGTAGGAAACCAGATAGATGTAGTACTGCAAATTAATATCTATGCAGGATCAATAATTATCAGAGTAAAAAAAAAACATCTACTATAAAACAGATAATAGATTGACAAATAGATATATAGGAGATAGATGGATGGATAGATAGATAGATAGATAGATAGATAGATAGATAGATATGAGATATGTAGATAGACAGGATAGAAATGATGTAGATAGATAGATATGAGATAGATAATTTAGATAATATATAAAGATATAAGATAAGATAATTTAGATAATAGATATGAGATAGACGGATGATAGAGAGATTTGCCATAAAGATGAGCTTCAAGAAACAGAAGAACATTCTATAGTTATGAACTTTAAATAAATTTAGCCCTAAAATTACTATTTCTTATGAAACATCTCTTCAAACATTTTCGGAATTCTAATTACAAGCTATTTGCTGAAGCATCCAAACTTTAAATCCCCACTAAAAAATACATGTCAATATTTGATGAAGATTGTATCTACAGCCAAGAAATTAGGAGCATTTTAATAAACGTTTTTCATTACCCTATACAAAAAAGGGCTTCCTGTTAATATCCAACCTACACATCATGTTTTATAACACCAAGCACAAGCCTTTACATGCACAAGCGTCTTCTGCTAGTACTTGTACCCCCAGGGACATCCAGTTTGAACATTTCTAATAAATCTACCTGCACAAGCAAAACTGTATGTCACTGTGTGTATCAGACAGGATAGATAGATAGATAGATAGATAGATAGACAGATAGAAGGATATGTACAACATATCAATGTACAACACTGTTCTGGAGAACTACAAGTCCTGAGATGCCACACTGACATAGTCAGAAAGGCAGGTCGCCCTTCTAAGTGTTTTGTCCTAATTCCAAAGAAACTTACATTGTGGTGTAGGTTACCACGTAGTCCTTACTTCACAAAGTACAGCATGTTTCTTCTGTTGAAGTCTCCTTAGAACCTTCTGGGTTTAGGTTAGATATCCCTCAGCCTCAATCATGTGAAGAGGACAGAGAGAGGGAGCTTGTGCCTTGTGGTGTGTGACCAGGGCAGTCCCGGCGGAGATGTCTGTGGTGACCAGCTGTTGTCGGTGGTGTGTCTTCTACTCAAGCTAGCAGGCAGGCAGCAGTCCTCAGCTCTGTGCTCAGTGCTGCTGGCTCTCAGAACAAGTGCAGATCAGTTTCACATTACAGCACTCGGATTGCAGAAGTAAAACCTGCTTCTGTCTTGGGCTGAGTCACTTGCAGAGACAGGAATGAATGAAGAGCTGAAGGGAATCTCTGGTTCCTTATCTCTGTAAAGGTTCCCAAAACTTAGATTCACCAAGCAGAAAAGGGTGGGAAGCCCTAGTGAGCAGTTTTAGATGGTTGCCAACTTAGTTCTTGGGTCCAGAGAGAATTTGTTCTTTGGGACTGTATGGCGCTCCTCTGTCCCCTTATCTCTTCCTCCTGACCTCTTTCTCTGGCATTATTTTGACACTCTTTCAGTAGGCTGATTAGGTTTCTTCTGTTTTTCACAGTCTGTACCTTACCTCTGTGATCAGTCACTGGCTGTCCACACTTTCCAATTTCATCCTATTTCAGCTTCTCCAGAGTCTCTTTACACTGTGCTTCCCTTCAAGTCCTCAGTGCAGTCCTTGTTTCAGTCCTGCAGGTGCTGGGAGCTTCAGGCTTGCTCATAAACTCTGGCTCAAACTGCCTCCCTTGTTTGTCCTGTCTTTTTACTGTGTCTATGGTGGATGGGGCTGCTGCTGAGACTTTTCCTAAGAGACTCTGTTCAGCACAACCCCACCCTATCATGTAACCCCTGCTGCAGCACTCATCCCAACACTAGACCATGCCACCTCTCATGCAACAATTCTAAGTACTGTCATCCCATATTTTAAAGATGAGTATTTTCTGGTAATTACTTTTTGTTGTTAATCTCCCAGTATGACATATTTACACTATGTTTACAGCATCTATTCATTTCTGACTTTTAATATACAGTAAACTTTTACCATTGGAGAATAAATACTAAGCTATTTGGGAATATGCACAAATTGTCTGCAATACCCTAATGGGGTTTTCTGGTTAAAATATATATATATACAGTACAGACCAAAAGGTTTGGACACACATTCTCATTCAAAGAGTTTTCTGTATTTTCATGACTATGAAAATTGTAGATTCACACTGAAGGCATCACAACTATGAATTAACACATGTGGAATGATATACTTAAAGGGAGTCTGTCACCACGATTTTGACTATTAAGTTATTTATAGCACTGGATTCAGCTGACTATAAGCATCTCCAAAACGTTATTGTTATAGGGCATAAATGAAGATCTGATGTTAAAAATACCTTTTTTATCAACTGTCAATCTCTTTCTAAGGAGCCCAAGGGGATGTGCCAGCGATGGTTGGAGCCGGCCACGGCGATTCAGTTGGAGCCCAGGACCGCCCACCTCATTAATATTCACTTCACTGCTTGAAGCAGTGAAGCTCCGGCACGGCTGTAATCCGCGCAGGCGCAGTACATTAAGTGGTCTGCGCCGTGCGGTCTGCCGGCTACAGCTTCACAGGATGTACTGCGCCTGCGCGGGATTACAGCCGGCCGGAGCTTCACTGCTTCAAAGCAGTGAAGTGAATATTAATGAGGTGGGCGGTCCTGGGCTCCAACTGAATCGCCGTGGCCGGGCTCCAACATCGCTGGCACATCCCTTGGGCTCCTTAAGAAAGAGATTGACAGTTGATAAAAAAGGTATTTTTAACATCAGATCTTCATTTATGCCCTATAACAATAACGTTTTGGAGATGCTTATAGTCAGCTGAATCCAGTGCTATAAATAACTTAATAGTCAAAATCGTGGTGACAGAATCCCTTTAACAAAAAGTGTGAAACAACTGTAAATATGTCTTAAATTCTAGGTTCTTCAAAGTAGCCGCCTTTTGCTTTGATTACTGCTTTGCACACTCTTGGCATTCTCTTGATGAACTTCAAGAGGTAGTCACCTGAAATGGTTTTCACTTCATAGGTGTGCCCTGTCAGGTTTAATAAGTGGGTTTTCTTGCCTTATAAATGGGGTTGGGACCATGAGTTGTGTTGGGCAGAAGTCAGGTGGATACACAGCAGATAGTCCTACTGATAGACTGTTAGAATTTGTATTATGGCAAGAAAAAGCAGCTAAGTAAAGAAAAATGAGTGGCCATCATTACTTTAAGAAATGAAGGTCAGTCAGTCCGAAAAATTGGGAAAACTTTGAAAGTGTCCCCAAGTGTAGTCGCAAAAACCATCAAGCGCTACAAAGAAACTGGCTCACATGAGGACCGCCCCAGGAAAGGAAGACCAAGAGTCACCTCTGCTGCGGAGGATAAGTTCATCCGAGTCACCAGCCTCAGAAATTGCAGATTAAAAGCAGCACAGATTAGAGACCAGGTCAATGCCACACAGAGTTCTAGCAGCAGACACATCTCTACAACAACTATTAAGAGGAGACTGTGTGCAGCAGGCCTTCATGGTAAAATAGCTGCTAGGAAACCACTGCTAAGGACAGGCAACAAGCAGAAGAGACTTGTTTGGGCTAAAGAACACAAGAAATGGACATTAGATCAGTGGAAATCTGTGCTTTGAGTTCAAATTTGAGATCTTTGGTTCCAACCACCGTGTCTTTGTGCGACGCAGAAAAGGTGAACGGATGGACTCTACATGCCTGGTTCCCACCGTGAAGCATGGAGGAGGAGGTGTGATGGTGTGGGGGTGCTTTGCTGGTGACACTGTTGGGGATTTATTCACAATTGAAGGCATACTGAAACAGCATGGCTACCACAGCATCTTGCAGCGGCATGCTATTCCATCCGGTTTGCGTTTAGTTGGACCATCATTTATTTATCAACAGGACAATGACCCCAAACACACCTCCAGGCTGTGTAAGGGCTATTTGACCAAGAAGGAGAGTGATGGGGTGCTACGCCAGATGACCTGGCCTCCACAGTCACCAGACCTGAACCCAATCAAGATGGTTTGGGGTGAGCTGGACCGCAGAGTTAAGGCAAAAGGGCCAACAAGTGCTCTTCTCTGACTGTTGGAATACCATTTCAGGTGACTACCTCTTGAAGCTCATCAAGAGAATGCCAAGAGTGTGCAAAGCAGTAAAAAGGTGGCTACTTTGAAGAACCTAGAATATAAGACATATTTTCAGTTGTTTCACACTTTTTTGTTAAAGAGGACCTTTCATGCTTTTTTTTTACAGCAGCTAAATACCTTAACTCGTAGGGTACCCCCCCGCTGATGCTGCCACCCGTGACCTTTCTTCAAAATAGCGCTCCTGTGCCTGAGCGGGAAAAATACAGGGGGCCGCTGGCAGGGCGCAGGAGCGCTATTTTGAAGAACGGTCATGGGTGGCAGCATCAGCGGGGGGTGCCCTACGAGTTAAGGTATTTAGCTACTGTAAAAAAAAAAAAGCATGAAAGGTCCTCTTTAAGTATATAATTCCACATGTGTTAATTCATAGTTTTGATGCCTTCAGTGTGAATCTACAATTTTCATAGTCATGAAAATACAGAAAACTCTTTGAATGAGAAGGTGTGTCCAAACTTTTGGTCTGTACTGTAGATATATATATTTCCAAATACTTTTTTAGGGGATTTATTCACAATTCTTTTCACTATTACTCAAAAAATGGATTGCGTCTTTCTCTCTGTAGTGTTTGGCACATTCCCGCATTACAGGGATAGCTCTTTGATTTCCATGCGAACTGTTTAATGCTTAATATCTCCTGTGGTGGCATTTGCTGCTGGGTTTCTTCAAAGATTAAAGCTGATTGTTGGGATCCTAGCAGCGGGATACTCTGCATTCATCTTATGATCCCAGAACCTTTCTAAGGTCTCCTGCACATAACTGTATCCATTTTACAGTGAGCAAATTGCAGATCTGCAAAATATGGATGCGCAATTTTCACGGGACCGCAAAACAGATAAGAATTAGACAGGTTCTATCATTTGCATCTCAGCCGTCTTTTTTTTTTTTTTTTTTGCGGACCCATAGAAATTGTTAGGTCTGTGTGCAGATTGGACACGGACAAAAATATGGTCATGTGTGCATCAAACTTAACAAAAAGGTATCATCTCTATTATTAATCTGCTCCTGCCAGACATGGACTAAAAGCCCACATAAACACTAAAAGGGTTTTCCAAGTGTTTTTTTTTTTATTGATGACCTATCCTCTAGGCCAGTGACTTTGCGTTCATCGGTCACATGGCTTAGGCAAGGCTCAGCCCCATTGAAGTGAATGGGGCTGAGCTGCGCTACTAAGCACACCTGCTATACAACATACGGCGCTGTGCTTGGTTAGCAAAGAGAAGGCTGCTGTGCTACTGCAAGCGCCAGTGCCTTCTCAAATAGTTGATGTCAGGGGAGAAAAGGAGAAAAGGATCTGGTGGGAGATGAACATTTTTGTCCTATCTTTTTGTTCTCCTGGGGATAAGCCGCCACTAGAGGTTATCTGGCCGCAGTTTTCTACAGTCTTCTCATTGAATACACTTTGATATAAGGCTGAGCTGGACGTCTATGTGCATGGAGGAGCCAGGAGAGATATCTTTTGAATGTGTATGGTCGCCCTAAGAGTGGTCTGGGCTATCCCTTCCAGAGAATGGTCATTATCCCCTTATTTTTTCAGATCCTGGATGCATCTGGCACAGGACATACATACAAGCTTGCGGGGTCAGATCTTTTGGCTTCTGAGTGATATTTTTGGCTCCTCACTCAAGGATGGCAGAAGGAATCAGGCAGACACATGCTTAAAGGGGTTACATTACACACTGCTTGTATCCAGGGGTTACGACCACCTTGCATTCCAGCAGTGGTGGTTGTGCTTGCATACTACAGGAAAAGGCACTGGCCTCTCTGTGGCTGGGTATGGTGGGAGCGGGTATAGGCACGCATGTGCAGCAGCTCTTATTGCCACTACAGATCTGCACTGCAGCGGTGGGCCTAACAAGAAGTGTATACGAGCAGTGTATAATGTGATAGAAAAATTAATCAAGCCAACAAAGGAGGCAATATGGACAATCACAATACATTAGTGCCTTGTATTAACTTTGTCTACATGATAAATGCCATTTGCTGAAGTGAGACAACGCCTTTAACTATGACAGCAATGACGATTGTAAACCCTAGAAACATGCTTAGCAACATAGCTACACCCTCGGTTGATCCCTACACCATCTCCTGACTCAGGCCAACATTGCTACATTACTTGGCAGCTATCCTTTTCACTGTTGCCAATGTACAGTATATACAGTACAGTTTCTTCAAAGTATACAATGAGGGTCATTTACTAAAGTTTTTATGCCATGTTATGGGGCACACCATTTTTTACGCCATAATTTGTGACTATTTGAACTTCTCACCACTTTGCTAAAGTGCCAAGAAAAGGGCCATAGCTTAGTAGGAGGGACTGGAAACTGGTAGCTGGTCAATGTCAACCCCTAGCTGGCATGGACTTCAGTTTCTGGCTAGAGACTGCCAGACATGTGACTAATTTATTGAAGGGCATCTGACTCTGGCACACATGGAACAAATCTGGCATTCCCCCTCAGTGTGTTACTCACTATCACAGTGAGCGTACCTTGTACATAAGCATAGTGCCATTGACACCCTGCTTGAGGGTGCATGGCACACAATGGTGATCTCCGTATATCAGGCTACCCATGACATAACCACTATCAGTATAAAACCTATACATAGCATCAATGGTCACTAACTTTTCACACAACTTTGCATAAATCAATAGTACAAGCGATCACAAGAAACTCTATAATATGTGTTATCAGTGAGAAAGTTCTAGTTCTCCAGTTACCAGCTGTGTACCAGTTGTCCTCCGTTATTCTAGGGCTGCTTCTAAGTGACTGTGAGACAGTTAGGAAGGAGATTCTCCTCTGCTTTCTGTGTGAACTGTGGATGGCAATTAGTCTTTACCCAACAGGTCTGAGAAAGCTGCAAACCAGACATTCAGAAAGCACAAAGGAAAGCTGCCAAAAATGCCAGATACAAGTTATATAATGGACAAAAATTGTGTTATTCCTCATGTACACACTTGATTAGATCAACGTTTGTTGAAAGCTCAGTGGCACTTTAAGTGCAATACAAATATAATATAAGTGAGGTAGCATGTCACATAGTAATCATCACACTGCCGGCATTAAACAGAGGAAAGTAGAAATCAGTACTCAACAAGGGCAGACTTATTGCCTGTTTAGCTGCACATAGTCCAGAACGGGACCCACTGTGCCCACAGGGGATATTAAAACAAGGATTTGGGTCACACCTTTCAAGTGTCTCTCATAGGTCACTCAGTAACTGCGTTATCCTAGTAAGACTACCCGATGATTATCTGAACTGCTCTGTGATTGGTTAATAGCTAATGATAATATGTGTGTCTGACAATTTTATAGCCACAGGATAGGTAAAACCTAACTAATCACTAGGGGTCTGACCACTGGGACTCTTACCGATCCCGATAACTGGGGTTCCGTTATCCCAATCTGATGGAGCAGCAGATTAAGCATGCACCATGCCACTCCGTTCTTTCTTTATGGGACTGCTGGGATAACTTCTAAACTTAACACAGCTCCTGCAAATATTAGTTGCATTCATGCTGGTTGAAGAGGGTCCATGTGGTATTTTTAAAGGGGTTCTGCAGTTTTTTAAAACTGATGATCTATCCTCTGGATAGATCATCAGCATCTGATCAGCGGGGGTCCGACACCCGGGGACCCAACGATCAGCTGTTTGAGAAGACAGCGGTGCTGCAGGAGCGCCGCGGCCTTCTCTGTGTTTACCGCAGGCCCAGTGACGTCACAACTAGTATCACTGGCCTGGGCGGGGCTAAGCTCTGTTCACATGAATGGAGCTTAGCCGCGCCCAGGCCAGTGATAGTAGTCGTGACGTCACTGGGCCTGCGGTAAACACAGAGAAGGCCGCAGCATTCCTGCAGCGCTGCTGCCTTCTCAAACAGCTGATCGGCGGGGGCCTTGGGTGTCGGACCCCCGCCGATCAGATGCTGATGATCTATCCAGAGGATAGATCATCAGTTTTTAAAAACTGTAGAAACCCTTTAAGTATGGGCCCACACATTTCGATGTTACCTGTTGGTCCAATCTACAACAAATGGACAAAATTTAACCATTTTGTTTCCATACATAATTAACTTTACTTTTCCCCATAAATAGTTCAATCTTGAATAAGGTAATTAATGCATAATATTGTTTCAAGTTATTTTTTAAGTTTGACAAATATTTTCAGACATCTCTTAACCACAATGTCATATTCAAAAAGATCCCAGAAAGCTCCTGAAGGATTAGTGTTTAAATTCCTAGTCGCAATAAAATACTTCCAGACTCCACCCAGCAATTAAGAGTTAAACTGTTTGTAACGGCTTATGTTTACTCAGCATTAAATCGCATTTCAGATTCCATCAAAATTAAATCATTTGCTAAGTGAGTAAAAGAGAGCAAGAAAAAAACATTTAACTCGCTAATAAAATCAAGTCTTGTTATGAATGCTGCCAAGAAAAGATGAAAGTTGAGCCTAACTTTTGAACAGAAAATTGTGCATTTGCCTTTCTAAAGTACATCCAATTTTATGTATGAAATGTGATCTTAAAGATCTGAGACGTTTTATTTATTTTTCATAATGTACTTGTCATTTTTGTGTTTTCATCTATTGAAAATGTACTCCCTTTGAGAGTTGTACTAGTGCCAATTGAGATGTGATAATGTCTTCTGCCCTTCAACTTCTCTTGTAAGTGAAGCTTGCATTCTAAAATGTTTAGAAGAATTATATGATCAGTTTGAATGAGAACCTGTCACCAGTGTAGACCCCTTTACATCATATTGTAATGTTTTAGATGTTATAATGACCCTTATAAGGCTTAAATGTATACATAAAGCAACTTCACAAAATGCTAATTATGAGGTTAGAAAATAGCTTGTTATATTTGCCCAGAACCACATTCACATCTCACGAGCCTGTAGGTACAGTAGGAATGTCTGCCCGCCAATTAGAAAAAAAAACCTTAACGTGATTATCCCATAATTAAGGTAAACAATGAAAATCAGGGATCATATAGTACATGACAATCTCTTTCTAACATAACAAGAACCAGCCCCATAACTCATATGGATCCAGAGATCTTCCCATTCTTTTCTCCAGTTGCTCTGTTAGATTGATTTTTAGCCTGCAGCTGAAAGGGTAGGTCCTTTGTGCTGCAGCTCTCTCCCTATCACACCTCAAGGGTGGGTCCTTACTGTTGCAGCTCTCTCCCTATGTGACAAGGGTGTCACAACCTATCGTTGACCCTGTTGTGCCTGTGGTCAGAAGCTCGCAGCGGGTGGCTTCTCACTCGGTTTCTCAAGAGATAGCTCCATGACCTA
Organism: Rhinella marina; assembly: GCA_900303285.1. Lineage (NCBI taxonomy): Eukaryota > Metazoa > Chordata > Amphibia > Anura > Bufonidae > Rhinella > Rhinella marina. The sequence goes on from ONZH01013497.1 coordinate 122,102, forward strand.
GTGTTGGGAATGGATTCCGGTCCAGGTTTTCCTACTTAGATTAGTGATCTTTTTTGTCCCACTTAGGAATCTGTAGCTTTTTCTTTCAGCTGTTCTGTCAGCCACTCCCAGCTACTATATATATTTCCTTTCTGCTTCCCTTGTTGCCAGATAGACCTTCTTTCCAGATCTTCTATTCTGTCCTCTGGTGCAGTTGGAGTTGCTGTGGAGCAGTTGGAACTGGAGCTGTCAGATCTGTTGTTGTCTCCTGTTTGTTGTTTCCCTTCTTGGATTGTTTGTGGTGTTTGTGTTGTTCGTCCTTTCCCTGTTGTTACCCTAGGTGTCAGTGGTGAGGACTAGTGCTCCCACCGCCCTATTCACTACCTAGGGCTTATTTCATGGGTAAGCCAGGGACGAGGCACATGATTGGCGTATGGGTTGGCAGCCCATCTAGGGACATCAGGGCGCTGGAGCTCTCTCCCTGTAAGGGTGCCTTTGCACATGGCATTAAAACCCACCAGAAAATACTCTTCAAGATTTCCTCCATGTTATCATATAGGTTTGAAAAGTGTCAATCCCTGTCCTGTGTTGGCTGTGGAAAACTTTTTTGCAGCACAAATATTGATGTATTGCAGCTTTTCTAAAACAGAATGTCTCCATTCATTTGAATGGGAGATGTAATCCGCACAGAAATTTGCAACAAAATCTGCACATAAGGTAAATCCACACGTTAATCACCTTGTAAAAATCCGTAATAAAATCTGGCATATATTGTGGCAGATTTTTTTCACTATGTGTGAAAGCACCCTAAATGTCACAGCTTCTAGCAGTAGGTTTACCTGGAGGCAGCTGAGGGATAGAACTGTGCATGTGTGACCACCTCAGCGATGTTGCTAAGGTGGACAGAGAAATAGGAAAAAGAACAAACAGCAGGTGGAGCTTTTCAGATACATTTTATTAATAACTCAGTGGCTATGCAAAATTTTTTATTACATGCAATTACAACAGTATACATATCTAGGCACTGGCTTGATGTAGACTGTTTTTCGTGGGACCACCCCTTTAAGTCCTGTATAGCTTTGTTTGTCTCACCAGCTACTGTCATAACCAGTCACACCAACTTATAATGGTCTGCAGCTGACAGTGCTAAGTACTATGAACAGTAGTTATATGCACAGAATTTTATGCATTGTATTTCACAAGACAGTTCATGCCTCAAGGGTTATACGTGTGCGACACAACTACTGAACTAGACCAGATTCACACCGTCTTATGTTTCTTACATATATAAAAGTTTTAGGTAATTGATTAATATGGTGGTTATGAATACTCTTTTTAATGCAATTATGCCAACTTTCTGCCCGCTGGGTCTCTTCCTGGGTCTCCACTGGGTCCTCAGGGTTATGAAGGAGCACATAGAATTCGCATATAAATGCACACTAAGTGTATCTTTATAAGTTAAAATTCTTTCTATCTACTTTGCCTACAGGTAAATCCATGGCTGCCTATGACCTATCTCTGTCACTGATCTTGGAGGGATCTGCTGACAATTTCATGTCTATGTACATAGTAGCAGACTCTGTCTCTGATGCCAGAACCTGATTCTCTTGTATCATAAAATAGGTATCTGGTCTCAGCTTATTTGCTATGAAAAGAGATAGCTGTTGGCAGAACAATCTCAGGTTTAAGGAAATGTATAATTAAAAATTGTATCTGACAGTAAAAACACATATCCAGGGTAAACTGGCTATAGACCCTACAGGGACATTTCCAAGTTGGCCGATGCCATGGGGCCTCTTGAGCCCTCTTTATTGCTGCCAACCGAGTACATAATGATCTTATGCTCTCAACGTTAATTAATGCTGGGAGTGTCAGGTACTGTACTTAGGCACCTGGCCAACAGCTGCAGACGCCCTCCTGAACTCAACTGTATCACCGTCCTGAATACTGTGATGAGGGTGGCAGTGTTTTGTGCTGCACTGTGGTATTTTGTGCTGCCCTGTGGTATTTGGTTCTGTTGGGGGTGGTATTTTGTGCTGCACTACAGTACTGCAGGATCTAGCTACTTGTGTTGCCTTGCTTTCTGTGAAATTGGACATGCCTACAACATGGGGCCACGTTAAGGTTTATTTCCGGGGCCACTTTGAGTTTTTTTTTTCCAGGGCCACTTTAAGTTCCCATTCTGCCCCTGGCTAGTACCCTTTTTTTCTAATCTGTTTTTATTTTCTGATTTTTTAATTCTCTTTCCTGAACATGATTATGGGGGCGACCATCTTGCCTGAGCTGTTCTTATCAGCATTTACAAAGCATTAAGAAAATTGCTTTACGGCAGCCCCATGGGCCATAGACACAATGATCAGGAGGGGGATCTCACTGACTTCAATGGGAGAGTTTTCTAGGTATGTACTGTGACATCTGCAGAGGTCATTGTACAAGGGAAGAATAGAGATGTTTTGACAATCACCTCTTGTTAATAGTGGATCCTGTCTTACAGAGAGGTGATATCATTGTAGGTAGTATTCGAATGACAGATAAGCAGGTAACTACAGTAAAGTGATCTATTGGCACCCTTTTATTAGGCTTAGTAGTCAGTGCGAAAACTGCTGGATTTTATGGTTTTTGTTTAAATATAGATATGGGAAATTAAAGAGGACCTTTCATGTATTTTTTTTTGTTTAATTAAAGGGAACCTGTCAGCTCTGAAACACGCTCCAAACTACAGTAAGTGGTGTATAGTGTAAGTGACATCAAGTCCGGTTAAGTAAGTTTTATCTTCATACTCTCTTGCATTCTGACTCTGTGCTCTGACAAACCTACAGTATGTCCAGATTTGTAATGAACTTTTTTTTGTTTTATTTTCCCAATATTTTATTTGGCCATTGGGCTTTATAATAGGCCAACACTTGCCTTCAAAAACCTTCCATACAAACCCACACATCTTCTCCAGACACCAGCATCCTGTCCATGTGACTACTGTAAAGCATATTTCATGTACAGAGATTAAAAAACAAAAAATATACAGAAACTGTCAGAATATAAAGCAGCTATATAGAAATATAACATGATCCCCAATAGAATAAAAATATTTCAAAGATACATATGACATGCTTTACAGGTGGTCAAACTGTGATGTTCCATATGGTAAATTATTTTGACTACCTGTTTCCTGTATAAGATTCTATGTGGGTAATGTATGGGTTGCCCATTTGAGGTCCATGTTATGTTGCCCATGGTTACTGTATAAGCTTCAATAGAGCAGCATTATGGCTCTGTAATTAGCACTTTTGCCTTGGGAGAGCTCAGTGCAAGAAGTTTTTAAATTTTCCACTGCAGTCAATGACAACTGTATAAATTCCTATAAGATCTGTACACATCTCTGATGGATGATGAAGGCCCATTGATGCACAAGAGGAGTGAAGGCTATGCTAGTTACGGAGCTACTGTAGAACAAATTGTTCAGACATTCAATTGTTCAACAATGACTATGATAGAAAGGAGTCAGAACAAGCACTGCATTACAGCTTGCTGATGGGGTACACAGTTACATTGTTGTCAGAGTGTACATGCTGACCCCTGTCTACCACCAAAAGCACCTACAGTAGGTATGTGAGTATCAGAACTGGAAGGACTGGAAGGTAGGAACAGATGTTTTGGAGAAAACACACACGGGAGAAAATTTTAAGTTCAGAATGTCTGAAGCTGTTTTCAGATGTGGTAGTCTTCCGCTAGGCCTACAAAGTCCATTCATGTTTTAGAGCTTGGCCCCTGAAGATCCCCTAATGGTAAAGTGGGGCAGTTGAACTCTGTTCGGATGTTAAGTGACAAGCTCCTGGTTTTGTCTAGATACAGCACAGTTGTAACTTCTGTGCCTTTTTTACGTTTTGTAGGTCATGTTAAAAATTTAAAAAGTAAAGCCAATAATTTAAAGAAAATATATGAAGCTTGATGTCTCAATGCTCCTACATTGCTGCTACAGTGAACTATCTAGTCCATAGAAAGAAAAACATGTAATAAAATAAATATAGAAACTCTTAAGTATATGCAAAGATACTTGAAGTTGTACAAGTTTGTACAGCTTCACTGCAGAGCTGATCTGGATCTGTACACCCAGCCACTAGCAATCAAGTGACCACAGGATCGTAGCAGCAAGTGGCATTGCCAGACATACTGTATATGGTCAACAAGCAGTCAGCAAGGCGTTAAAGGGGTTGTCCGAGTTATTTTTTTGTCCTTTGTATGTTTCTAACTAATCAAATACAACAGCTTTTCCATACACTTTCTGCTTCTAAAGCTGCTTGTTTGTCAGGTTTCAATGAGGGTCACAGGACCTATGATGTCAGCTTGCCTCTCTGCTAATCTTGCATTCATGCACCAGCAGATTAGAGCCTGTACACGAAACGTCACTGTGCTGGCCACACCCCCCTTCTCTGCCTGGCTCCTGATATCTGCTCTCTCCCTGTATTCTTTCAGATAAAACATTAACCCCTTCAGCCAGAACACACTGAAGGCTTTACAACAGCAGCTTCAGATGTAAAGAGACACAGGATCTGCCCTCCTCACCCTACAGACACAGAGCTGACTGGAGCTGATCTGGAGGGGATGCAAAGTACTGTACAAGACAGGTAGGGGGAAGACCCTGTGTGTATCAGCAGTGTCATTGTACAGCTGGGACTTGTAGTCCTACACATACAACATGCTGCAGAGTATTCCAGCAGACATGTCACTCAGGCCAGCTCTTGTATTCACTGCCTTTGCATAGCAGGAAGGGGGAGGGGCAGAGATTGTTATTACTGCATGTAAACAAAGACCAGAAGAGAACCAGGGAAATGTGGAAATATAGATTTTTTTTTGCCTAAAACTTGCTTAACTTAGTTATATATTGCTGCCCATCAAATTTACAGTACTATACATTTTTTTCATAACTTGGACAACCCCTTTAAAAAAAAGATAAATTAATAACAATACAATCTGCATTTCTCAAAATCACTTAAAAAAGGAGCACATTTACCAGTGTCCTAGTATACAAAACTTGCTAATTTTTGCACAAACAGCACTTTTAACAATTCTCTGCTGCTCTTGCAACATTAAAAAAAGAGTGGTCGGAGCTTAGTGGAAGGGAACATATTAACAATAATTTATTGCAGAAAACGGTGGAAAATATAACTGTAGTTTACGCCAGCTGACAGCTAGTTTTGATTTCACTTTGTTGTACATGAACAGAACAAAATGAAACAAATTTACGGGCATGCAACTGGGAAGGAATGGGAATTTAAAGTGGCCCCAACAAAAAATACTAAAAAATGGCCCTAGGTTGCAGGTAGGTCACAACTGACAGAAGGTGGGACAACACAAGTAGGAAGGTCCAAGTAGATGGCTCAATACAAGTAGATGGGGCCATCAGAAGTAGGAGGGCGTCATTAATACCATAGTGCAGCACAAAATACCATCACGGCAGAACCAACTACCACAGTAGAACACAAAATAATGTCCCAGCAGCACAAAATAACTATTTGTGGTGGCCAGCACCAGCTGCCATGTTCTATCCTCCAACTCCAGTTGTTTTCTCATTTTTCCATCATTCCCACCTTGATTTGTACCTATGAAACTGGCTGACCTGTTGAATGTGCGTTTGGCAGCTGAAATCATCTGTGTTGGTCCCATGTTCATATGTGTCTGCATTGCTAAGAAAAATGATGTTTTAATGAATACTGTTGCTGTTTTCAATATATAAGGTATTCTCAGTATATAAGGTAATCTCAGTACTTTACCCTTCTGTAGCGATGGTTTTAGTACATTACCCTCTGGCGGCGGTATATGCTGTATGGTCCGCTGTGCTGGGATAGCGTCGCTGTCTGCTACTTGCTGGACTGTAGCGGCGCCGTTCCTCTGCCTTACTCTCTGTATCCAGCTGGAGTCCGGTGTTCCTGGTAGCGTCCCACGTGGGTAGCCGTCTGCTGTTTGAGCTGTTTGGCGCGCTGTTTGAGTTTTGAATTGCGCGCTATTGGTTAGGAATTTCCAATCCAGTCGTCCTTTTTATTACTACTCGTGGTTTCTCACAAGTAACCTTTTTCTAAATAGGATACAATGTCTCTCTTGTATATTGTAAGCTTTTTTGTACCATATTAAGTGATCCACAGGATAATGATGTTACTGAACCAAACGCGTTTCAGGGCTATGCTTGCCCCTTCCTCAGTGGTCTGTGGATACTTTCTCATTTTTTGGGACCTTTATAGCACTCTTAATTGGATTCTTAATTGAATTCCTCCCATTTTCAGGAGGAGTTTGTTATAGACTCCGAGTGTGTGGTTGAATTATCCTGTGGATTAGGCTACTGTTTGCAAGTGTACATATATAAATGAAATGGATTACAAATAGAGATATAATAAAATAAAATAAATTATAAATAGAGATATACGTCTATATATGTGAGAATGCATATATAGGATACATGTATAGAGTAGTGTTGTTGAGGCTGCACTATCTATAAAGATAATGATACGTCCATCTAATATAGTGAGTAATGTCTGTATCGTTCTATATCGTACCATCCATATTTAACCGTCATTCCCTCCTATATATGGTGTTATAAAACAAAAAATAAAATAAAATAATTTCTCAGATAACAATGTATGGATGCAAGTGGCTGGGGATGCAAGTGGTGTCCTCATAGTTTGTCAACATTCGGTGTGCTTTATTCATTTATTCTATATTTATTTATAGCATGAAATAGGGTAGTTTTTCAAACATTGGTGTATGGATGCAAGTGGCTGGGGATGCATGTGGTATCTACATGATTTAGTATTTTTTATTTTTTCGTTTTATATTTGTTTTAACCCCTTAGTGACCAGCCTGTTTTTGGCCTTAGTGACCAAGCGTTTTTTTTTCTTTTTTCATCGTCGTGTTCCAAGAGCTATAACTTTTTCATTTTTCCATCTATATAGATGTATGAGGGCTTATTTTTTATGGGACAAGTTGTAGTTTTTAATGGTGCCATTTTGGGGTACACATAACTTTCAGATTAACTTTTATTAACTCTTTCTGGGAGGGAAATGGGAAAAACTGCAATACCACCACTGCGTTTTTACGTTATAAATTTTACGGCGATCATTTTTCGGTATAAATTACAACATATATTTATTCTCTGGGTCAATACGATTACAATGATACCAAATACATATAGTTTTTTTTTTGCGTTATACTACTTTTTTGCAATAAAATCCTTTTTTTTAAAGAAAAAAAAGTTTTTGCATTGCTGATTCCCAAGAACATAATTTTTTTTTATTTTTCTTTCTATGGAGTTGTGTGGGGGCTTCATTTTTGCGGGACAACTTGTATTTTTCATTGGTATCCTTTTTTAGTAAATGACGCTTTTTTGATCGCTTGTTATTACGTTTTTTCGGTGGCAACTAAGAATAAATTAGCAATTCTGTCTTGTTTTTTTTTAATTTTTTTTTATTGTGTTTACCGTAGGGGCTCATTTTTGTGATATTTATGTAGTCCGGGTCGTTACGGACGTGGAAATACCAAACATATGGGGGAGATTTTTTTTTTTTGCAATTTTTTTCATTGAAAAGCGTATTTTCAATGGAAAAAAAATAATATTTTTATTTTTTATTGGATTTTTTTAATAGAATAAATGTGTTTTTTTTTTTACTTTTTTTTACCACTTATAGTCCCTTTGTGGGACTATTAACAATCAATATTCTGATTGCCTTTAAAATGCAATGCATTATCCCTATAGTGCATTGCATTTTAATGACAATGCTATTCAGAATTTGACCAGCAGGTGGCGCCAGAGAGACGCAAACTGCTGGTATCTACTCAAGGCTGGTCTGGGGCCTAGATCAGACCCCTGCCAGCCTTCCCACACATCGGCACCCTGCGATCGCTTTTGCAGGGTGCCGATGGGAGACAGAGGGAGACCGCTCCCTCTGTCAGCACATTACATGCGGCGGGCGCCATTGCCCACGGCATGTAAAGTGTTAAACAGCCCGGATCGGCACTCCTGCTATCATGTGAGAGCCGGGCCCGTGCTCCCCGCTGCACGGGAGACCCGTGCAGCGCTTAGACTGGGCCGCCGTGAAAAAGCGGCGGCCCAGCCTAAGGCCCCTTAGTGACCGCCGTAAAAAGGCGTATGGGTGGTCACTAAGGGGTTAATCTTTATTATTGTCCTTACTCCTTTTCTTTGTTTTTCTTTTCTACAATGTGGTGATATGAAATCCAGGTATGTATCTATTAGTTTTTGTGTTTTGTTTTCATTTTTGTTCCTTGTATTATTTTAGTGATGGATTGCTTGTCTTCATTTTTCATTTTTGTTTGTTTCAGAGGATGTGAGTGGATATGGATGCAGAATGGTGGTATGGGGATGAGGGCCTCTCGAGGAGGGGAGATCAGAGTGCTGGTAATTAAACAGCCGGTCTCTGATGTCCTGTCCTCTAAGGGCACTTTATTTTTTATACTATTTTTTTATACTATTTTTTATATATTTTTTATTTTCCTTATTTTTTCTTATTTTTTCTATTTTATGTTTTTACCAGCGCTGGATATATCGTATATTATGAATTGTAATTATTGAATAAATGTTATTATTATACATATGAATCACCAGAAATAGACTTCTTATATACGCTACACTATCATACTTATAAGTGTCACTCACACAGGTGTCATCCTCACTGATAGATTTCCATACCTATACAAACGACACAGAGGAAACAAATGTAAAGTGAGTGCTCATCACCAATTTGTTTACTTTCTTCTACCATATAATACGGCTAAGGGTATAGCCAGGTGATTGGAAGCAACACACAGCCCATTATTTGCAGACTGGTGAGCCACTACCTATACCTTCATTTCTCAGTCATTAGAAAATAGCCTATTATTTAAAGGGGTTTTCCCATTTTGGACAATAGGGGCATATCGCTAGGACCCGCACCTATATTGAGAACACAGCCCAAAAAGAGAAGGAGGGCACACCGCGCATGCGCAGCCGCCCTCCATTCATTTCTATGGGGCCGCCGAAAATAGCCAAGCGCTGACTTGGCTAGTTTCAAGCTCGGCGCGATTCCCATTAATTTCTATGGAGCCAACGGCTCGGCTATATCTTCTCTTCTGGGGCCGCGTTCTCAATATAGGTGCGGGTCCCAGCGGTGGGACCGCACCTATAAGACAATGGGGGCATATCCTAGTGATATGCCCCCATTGTCCAAGATGGTAAAAGCCTTTAAATCATCTTTTATGTTTAGCACCCTGGTTTTAGAGGGGGGGAAATAAAAAAATAAATTTAATCAGACTTCAGATCAGACCCCCATATCAGACTTCAGATCAGGTCCCTATGTTCGACCTCAAATCAGACCCCATATCAAACCTCAGAATTCACTTACCTTTACTGCTCCATCGTTACTCTCCAGGTCCAATGGTCTCTGCTGCAGTCATGCTCCCTTTTCTTCCCCGGGCAGGCGCTGCATTGTCTCCTGACTGCATGCAGCATCAGGTCATAGAGTGTGCACAACTTCCTGATGCTGTGTGCAGTGAGGACAGGGCAGCGCAGTGCCTGGAGGAGTGCCATGCTCCCCGTTCAATTACAAAATTGAAGGACCCCGTTCGAAGGAGGGGTAATACAAATGCAATTATTTACAAATGGCTTTTAGGCCACAAAGACCCCAACTTGCCCCCGAACTAAAGTAATTAAGATTAAAACATAACTTTTATTTGTTTTATAATTCAAAAGCAAATTACTGTGCAAAATGCCCTAATAATTAAAACCACTCACAGTGAGGGTGACTAATGCCAATTCTATAAAGGTAGCAGGGTGTGCACCAACCACTGCTATACCCTAATCATCAATACTTTTGTTTTCTTTCACGACCTAGCCTGGTCTTCGTAGATACAGCACTATTGGCTACCTAATTAGTCACTCGCCACTGGGCTATTAAAATGTTAACCACTGCCCCCCAACATGTTTTGCCAGTGACCTGGCTTCATCAGGGATCACAGACAGCAATATTTATATTTTAATAATAACTGCTGTTCATATAACTAATAACAAACGAAAATATGATATGGCCCCCCTCTCACACCCATAATATCTTAATAGTAGTATGTGTTAGTATTAAAAAGAGTCATCATCTAACAATTGCGTACATTTTTATGTTGCAGACCACCGTCAACGATGGCGTCACCACCGTCGAGGCAGGACGGCCCCTGAAGTACCTGCAGCCTCTAGTAAGTGTAAAACATATTTAATTTATTTTTCATCCAAGCTAAATGGGAGTGCAGCTGCAGTAAGAGCACTAGTGGTTAGGAACGGGATCCTCCAGCCCCAAACTATTCCCATGTAGCTACAACTGTTGAATGTAAGGCTACTTCTACACTAGCGGCAGCCCGGATCCAGAGGGTGAAGGGTCCCTCCGGATCCGCGCTGCCGCAGGTACACGTGTGGGGCTGGAACCGAGCTCCAGCCCAAATTCACTGTAATGGGGGTGGGCCGTGAATCCGGCCTCAGCACGTTAACCCCTGCTGAGAGGCAGCCGGAGCGAAAATACAACATGTAACTGGGGGGGACCCTTCACCCGCCCATAGCCATTTTCCCATATTAATGAACACAGCGGTGTCTGCCGGCCGAAGTATTACTACATTACACACACTCCTGTTCACTGATTACAATTGACAGACAGTAGAATAAAAAAGGCTTGGCTTGTTTGGGCAACAAGACTGTACATTCTACCTTAACATAGGCAGTGAAAATTATATATGAGCTTTTTATGGCTGCCCGACCAGTAGTAGTAGGGGACGGGGTATATCAGCATAGAGTGATAGGTAAAATAAATACAACAGACTGCAGTGGTATATAACAATGTCCGCTAATATAACTTGTACGGGAGGCAGAGGCAGTGTAAAAAAAAATGTTATTTTTTTTAAAATATATATATATTTTTATTTTTTTTTTGGAGGGGGGGACAAAGGCTGAGGCTCCAAAACAAACTTAACAATACTAAATAGAACTATTAGTAACGTTAACTAACAACAGCCACTCTCCTACTAAGTGTAGAAAACGGAGGCGGAGGTAGACAACAGTGTTTGGTTTTGAAATAGGGTTTTGGAGACTTCGGGTTCGCACAGCCCTTGACATGACACAAGACATTTGGCTGTAAAATTATTGCCCGGCTGACAGCAACAGTGGGAGGACACTCAGACTATTCTGCCCTGCAAGGTCTGATCTAATCACCACCAGCATCAGCAAGAGGAGTATGAAATTTGGATGTAATCCAGCCTTTATTCATTTTTATATTTTTTTGAACACTGGCCCGGTGACAGATTTGTCCTTTTGGGTGTTACCACCCCCCAGCGGCACTAAAAACCCTCTCTGACATGA
>ONZH01013498.1:0-45276 GCA_900303285.1 Rhinella marina
CATCGGTGCGCTGCCAGAGCACCGCAGCGCCCGATGGGAGAGGGAGGGAGCCCTGTTAACCCTTTCCATACTGTGGTCCCTACGGACCGCGGCATGGAAGGGGTTAAACGGCCGACATCGCTGCCAGCAGCGATGTCGGCCGTTTGAAGCAGAGTGTCAGCTGTACGCTGATACTCTGCTTCACCGCTCGGCCATCCTGACATCGAGGAGGGGGGGGTGTAGTAAAAATTTAACTGCCGGAGAAAGTGTGGGGTTGGGGGGACGAGGGGGGACGGTCTGCAAACATTTTATGAGGATCTGATCCCCGCAGTCTCGGACTGCGGGGATCAGATCCTTTCAACCAGCACACGCGTATGCTGTGATTGGCTAGTCTGACCAGACTAGCCAATCACAGCGATCGCTGGCCCGGGACCGCCCCCATTGGTCCCGGGCTGGTTAGCTGAGACCCCTGGCTGTAATTAACAGCCGGGGTCTCAGCGCTGTCACCATGTCATCAGACATGGTGACAGTTTAATGCCATGACGGCTCATCCCGTCATGGGGCGGCAAGCGGCTCCTGCCCATGACGGGATAGGCCGTCATTTGGCGTTAAGGGGTTAAAAAACCCTCTTTTAAGAGGCTCCCCAATAACCTGAAAAGGGGGAAAAAAGGGATGAAGCGCACGTCTGTGCAACTTGGTTAAAACTTTTTTTTTTTTTTTATGGGGGGAGTCCTGACAATCCATGGCCATCTGGGTGAGGACAAACGCAGGGCAACAAAAATAAAAACACACGCCAACTAGTGCTCACCCTTCAGGTTAAGTCCATGTTGTGGCTCCGATAACAGCTGCAGGATCCTTACTTAAGGGCCAGCAGGTCCTCTTCACTGCTGCTGGAGCTAAAAGACATGAGAGGGCGCTCCTGCCTCATGAAAGCGACATTGGCTGCGGCAGCAGACCCCCACCGACCTCTCAGAGATGGTCTTGGTAGTGACCGGGCGGTCACACTGGCAAGGGCCGTGGCAACTTGGGCCTTGCCCATTACCTTGTAGTGGCCAGATCCTCCCGCCGGCATACAAGGTGACAGAATCTCCGGCTGTAAGGGCTCTGGTAACAGTCTTCCGCGAGAGGCGGACTGTGCGGCCTGCACCTGCCATGGCAGTTGGTATTGTGCCACCGATGGCTGGTACACAAAACAGTTGGTGGTCATCTGTCCCACATGAAGGATCGGCGGCGGAGGCAAATCGGTTATCAGGGGTTCCAGCTGAGCTTGGGAATGGGATTTCTCCTCAGATCGCAGAGTCCCATGGGAACACTGAGCCTCTTCTGCGGCCTGGGCCTCCTCAGTCCAGTCTTCCGGGGGCACTGCAGGAGTAGCTGGTCACTAAAAGGAGTTTCACCCCAGTAGCAAATGGGCCATGGAGGCTCTTCATTGGGGTATACTCCACGTAATCCCCTGTGTGGAGATTGTGGCGGACAGGCGGAAGATACGGCCGCTTTACAGAACAGCGGTTCACATATAACCGTCTCCTCATCGCCGATAAAACCTACTCCCCATTCCACATTGAACCAAATAACAGTACACCTTCGGCGCTCCAGCTTAGGGTCACCGGACCGTGGGTGCTCCAACACCTGAGCAACCCACTCCTCTACCAGCTTTTTGTATTCCCAGAGAATAAGGGTGTTCCGGGTGACAGCCTCGGGGACCATAGAATTTTGACGAATGGAGTAGTCCTTTCGCGGCGGAGCGGGAACTCCCAACGCCTCCGCCGTGTCAGTCAGCGGAGTGAACACCTCAGCGGGCACGTCAACCGACTTCTTAGGCTGCCGGACATATTGAGAGACATAGATCTCCTCCAGTTCCTTCTCCTCATAGGGGTCGGTGCCCCACATCATGCCTCCCCAGTCCGGACCTCGCTGTGTCTCCTCGAAGTGTCTCCTGTGTCTTAATTTCCTGAGTTGCCTCGTCTTCCTCGTGCGCTGGAGAAGGGGGCGGAGCTACCAGGGAGGAGTCTGCATCGCAAATGAATTGAATTCGTACACAACAGCGTATAGAGTCACCTATATGTAGCAATAGCATATAATTGATAGGACAAACTATGTAGCGAATGCGTACAAAGCTGAAGCAAATCACCTAATATTCGGATTCGCTTCGCAGCTAAAAATTCCCAAGATTTGATACGATTCAACGAATCGACTAATCGATTTGCGCATCTCTAATATATATATATAAATATATATATATATATATATATATATATATATATACACACACACACACACACAGAGTTTATATATAAGTGGTGTGAAAAAGTATTTGCTTCCTTCCAGATTTATTTTGTTTTTGCATATTTGACATACTTAAATCCTTCAGATAATCAAACAAATTTGAACATCAGACAAAGTTAACCCGAGTAAATACAAAACTGCAGTTTTTCAATGGTGATTTATTTTATTAACAGAAAAAAAAGCTTTCCAAACCAACCTGGCCCTGTGTGAGCATTTATCATCCATTTAAGTATATGCAGTTTCCACATGGTTAGAATTTAAAGTCCCCTTTTTCTTGGGATTGTTAAATGTAATTAACCCCTTCACCCCCGGAGCTTTTTTCGGTTCTGCATTTTCGTTTTGCGCTCCCTGCCTTCAAACAGCCATAACTCTTTTATTTTTCTGTTCACATAGCTGTATGAGGGCTTGTTTTTTGAGGGACAAGTTGTACTTTCCAACGCCACCATTTAATATTGCATACGGTGTAGTGGGAAGTGGGAAAAAAATTCCAAACCGGGTGAAATTGCAAAGAAAACGCTATTCCGCTATAGTTCTACGGGTTTCTTATTTACAGCGTTCGATGTGCATTAAAACTGATCCGTTTCTTTCATTCTACTGGTCAGTACGAATCCGGCAATACCTAATATGTATAGTTTTTCCTGCGTTTTCATAGTGATAAAATAATTAGAAAGTTGCCCTTTTTTTTTTTTTTCCTTGTCAAATCTTGACCCCTATAACTTTTTGGTATTTATGTGTACAGAGCTGTATGGGGGCTCATTTTTTGCGGGACGATCTGAAGTTTTTATTGATACCATTCTGGGGTGTGTATGACTTTTTGATCACTTTTTATTTAATTTTTTTTAGAAAAAAAAAGCGACAAAAAACGGCAAATCGCCATTTGGACGCTTTTTTCCGCCACACAATTCGCCGTATTGGAATTTTTTTTATATATTTTAAAAGTACGGGCGTTTTCGGTCACGGTGATACCCATGATGTCTATATTTATTGTTATTTAGGTATTTATTTTTTACTTATACGGAAAGGGGGGTGATTTGAACTTTTACATCTTTTTTATTTTTATATATTTTTTAACATTTTTTTTTAATTTTTTTTTTACTATTAGAAAGCTCAAATATGGGCTTATATATTGTGGCTTTTTTTTTTTCTTTATGAGCAATTATGGATTTTATAGACTCAGAAATCCATGAGTTGCTCATTTCTTATCCTGGCCTGCCATCTAGTGGCCAGAATAAGAATTGCACTTTGAAAACTGTAATCCTCACCAGCGAGGATTACAGTTTTCATATGGTGTACAGACACCCCGATTGGCCACACGGGGTGTCTGTACACCACCCGGAAGCGAATGCTTCCGGGTTGAAACGCAACTAGATGCCGTGATCACGTGTGATCACGGCATCTAATCAACCAGGAAGACGCCGCCGATGGCGGTAAGTAGCGGCAAGTCTCTGCTGTTAGAAACAGCAGAGACTTGCCGGCCATGACGCCCGCCGCACCCGCGAGCGGGCGCCATGTGCCCGCATCGCCCCAGCGCCGTACATGTACGGCGCTGGGCGTGAAGGGGTTAAACCAGTATACAATAACAGGAATCTACCTGTGTGTTTTAATTAGAAATTGAGCATCAAGTCTCAATCATCCCTTTACGTATATATTCAGTTTCCACATGGTCGCAATTTAATTTTTTTAGGGGTTTCCATTTAATTAAGCTGCATATACAGTACAGACCAAAAGTTTGGACACACCTTCTCATTCAAAGAGTTTTTTGTATTTTCATGACTATGAAAATTGTAGATTCACACTGAAGGCATCAAAACTATGAATTAACACATGTGGAATTATATACTTAACAAAAAGTGAAACAACTGAAAATATGTCTTATATTCTAGGTTCTTTAATGTAGCCACCTTTTGCTTTGATTACTGCTTTCCACACTCTTGGCATTCTCTTCATGAGCTTCAAGAGGTAGTCACTATAGATGAGCGAGCATGCTCGTCCGAGCTTGGTGCTCATTCGAGTATTATGGTACTCGTAAGTACTCGCTGCTCAGACGAGTATCTCGCCATGCTCGAGAAAATGGCAACTTCTGCATTGTGCATTTTTGGCGCCTATAAACTCAGCCAATCAAAAGCCAGGAGACTCTGCGGTACACCCAGCATCACGTGGGTCCCTTACATGTCGATAGCAAGGGTTGGCTGGCCTGATCAGGTGACCCTGGAATATACTAGTGACTCGGCTCAGATGCTGTCTGGATGTCGTTAGGGATAGAGCTGCTGCGTTTCAGGGAGAGTGTTAGGGCCTGCATTTAGTTCTTTGTTAGGCAGTAATGATCTCAAAAGAACCCAACAGCCCTTCTAAGGGCTACAAGACATTTTTTTTTGGTCTCCTGGCTGGGCTGGCTGGCTGGCACTAGTAGTGCAGCTATCGCCATATATAAGCCTTTTTTTTATTGTTATATCTCAGTGATACAAATCCATTTCACACAGCTGTGTGGAACCATTCTGTGTGTCACAGTTCAGCACACTCACTCCAATCCATATAAACTGTCCAGGTGACACTTTCTGTACGTCACAGAATACAACCAAGTCATTTGCTACCAATAACATCTACAGCTTGATCCAAAAAACTCTCTGTGCGACATTTGTCTGGGTCGCAGTCTAAATAGCCACCGTTAACAGGGTGTGAGTTAGGTCTCCGATAGTATCTGCACGTCACGTTCCAAAAAAAACAAAATTAAAAAATATATATATATAAAAAACAAAATATAAAAAAAAAAATTAGTTTTTTAGTTGTTTTAGCTCAGTGATACAAATCCATTTTACTCAGCTGCGTGTAACCTTTCTGTGTGTCACAGTTAAGCACACTCGCTCCGATCCGTATATACTGTCCAGGTGACACTTTCTGTACGTCACTTAATTCAACCAGACTGAACAAGTTTGTGGGTTTCAGTACACCAGGCCCGTTTATTTTTTTTTTTATATCATACACTTATATACAAAAAATGTTGAACCCCAGGGCTAAGGGTCGAGGACGAGAGCGTGGGCGCGGACATTTAATTACTGCAGGGGCAGAGGCCGTGGTCCTAGGCAGGTTGAGACAGTACCTGCTGATGAGGGAGCTGTGGAACGCCGCAGAGCTACACTCCCTAGCTTCATGTCTCAACTTACAGGGACACGTGGTAGAGGACTGTTGAAACCACATCAGTGCGAACAGCTGATCTCGTGGATTGCGGACAATGCTTCAAGTAATTTGTCCACCAGTCAGTCTTCCACGCAGTCCACCCACGTTACCCAAGGGAGCACTCCTCTGGCTCCTCCACCTCAACCTCCTATCCCCCAGTCTGCCCCCTCCCAGGAAAATTTGGAATGCGATCCGGCATACTCTCAGGAACTGTTTTCTGGACCCTTCCCAGAGTCACAAACCACTTCTCAGGTTGCTGCTGACCTCGTTCCCGATGCCCAAGTTTTCCAACTGTCGCAGTCTGTGGGTGATGATGATGACAATGTTGAGTTAGTGGAAGAAGTATGTAAAGAGGTGTCAGACGATGAGGAGACACGGTTGTTAGACAGTGGTGAAGTTGTTGTTAGGGGAGGAATTCCGAGGGGGGAGCAGACTGAGGAATCGGAGGATGACGAGGTGACTGACCCAAGCTGGGTTGATATGCCGAGTGAAGACAGTGCTTCTGAGGCGGAGTGCTGCACCAGAACAGGTTGTAAGAGGCAGTGGTGTGGCCAGAGGGAGAAGAAGGGCCAGAGCTGGTGCATCAGCAGCAACTGTTTCACTTAGTGAAGCTCCCGTGGCGAGGCCTAGATGTTCGCAAGTCTGGAGGTTCTTTAAAGATAGTGAGGATGACCGACGAACTGTGGTGTGCAACCTATGCCACACCAGGATCAGCAGGGGAGCCACCACTACTAGCCTAACCACCACCAGCATGCGCAGGCATATGAGTGCTAAACACCCCACTCAATGGAACCAAGGCCGTTCACCACCTCCTGCAGGTCACACCACTGCTCCTTCCCCTGTGTCACTCGTTGCCTCTGCTAGTCAACCCACTGCGTCACTCGGTGACTCTGCTAGTCAACCCCCTGCCCAGGACCCCGGAACGAGCGCCTCCCACCGGAAAACCACACCTTCGCCTCCACGATCCTCCACAGTGTCCACCAACGTGTCCCAGCGCAGCGTTCAGCTGTCTTTACAGCAGACGCTGGAGTGCAAGAGGAAATACAGTTCCACCCATCCACATGCCCAAGCCCTCAACGTCCACATCTCCAAATTGCTTAGCCTGGAGATGCTGCCCTATAGGCTGGTAGTGACCGAGGCCTTTCAAAATCTCATGGCGGTGGCTGCCCCTCGGTATTCGGTCCCCAGCCGCCACTATTTTTCCCGATGTGCCGTCCCAGCCCTACACCAGCATGTGTCACAGAACATCATCCGTGCCCTGACCAACACTGTTTCTGAGAAGGTCCACCTAACCACGGACACGTGGACAAGTGCTGCCGGGCAGGGACACTATATCTCACTGACGGCACATTGGGTTAACTTGGTGGAGGCTGGGACCGAGAATAACCCTGGGGCCGCTCATGTACTGCCCACACCGAGGATTGCGGGGCCTACCTCAGTCACGGTCTCTCAGACGTACTATGCCTCCTCCTCCTCCTCCTCCGACCCCTCCTCCTCCTCCACCGAATTACCATCCGTGGGCACGGCGCCTTCAGTCGGTAGTTCTAGGCGCAGCAGCAGTGCCGTGGGTAAGCGCCAGCAGGCGGTGCTCAAACTGCTGAGCTTAGGTGACAAAAGGCACACCGCCCAAGAGCTGTTACAGGGCATCACGGCGCAGACCGATGTGTGGCTGGCACCGCTGAACCTCAAGCCAGGCATGGTTGTGTGTGACAACGGGCGTAACCTGGTGGCGGCTCTGCAACTCGGCAGACTGACACATGTGCCATGCCTGGCCCACGTGTTCAATCTAATAGTTCAGCGGTTCCTCAATACATACCCCAATCTGTCTGATTTGCTCACCAAGGTGCGCCGCATCTGTGCGCATTTCCGCAAGTCGCCGCCTACAACTGCCTGCTCACCGACTGTTGTGTGACATGCCCACGAGATGGAATTCCACATTAAACATGTTATCCAGAGTTTACCAGCAGCGCAGAGCGATTGTAGTCTGCCAGATGTCAACTTCCACGAGAACTGGTAGTCAGGTCAGTCAGATTCCTCAAGTCTACAATGAGGAGTGGACGTGGATGTCTGATATCTGCCAGGTGTTGAGCAACTTTGAGGAGTCAACACAGATGGTCAGCGGCGATGTCGCCATTATCAGCCTCACCATCCCGCTGCTTTGCCTGTTGAAAAACTCACTTCTCAGCATCAAGTCGGATGCTTTGCGCTTGTCACAAGAGACGGTGGAGAAAGATACATCGCTTGATAGCCAGAGCACCCTCCGGTCTGTTTCTCAGCGCGTATCGGAGGAGGGGGATGAGGATGAAGAGGAGGAGAATGTCGGCGAGACAGTAGAGGGTACCAGTGCTCAGTCCTTAACTCTTGAGCGTGTATGGGCTGAAGAGGAGGATTTGGAGGAGGAGGAGGAAATGGAGAGTCAGGCCAGTGAGGAGAGGGAATTCTTTTGTGTTGGGACTCTGGCGCACATGGCAGACTTCATGTTAGGCTGCCTATCCCATGACCCTCGCGTTAGAAGAATTTTTTCAAACACCGATTACTGGGTGTTCACTCTCCTGGACCCACGGTACAAGCAGAACCTTTCCACTCTCATCCCTGCAGAGGAAAGGAGTATGAGAGTGAATAGATATCAACAGGACCTGGTGCACAAGCTGAAACAATTCTTCCCATCTGACGCCGCTAGTGGGAGAGGGTATGGTTCTGTCGGCCAAGTAGCGGGGGAGAGGAGGCGAGCAGGCAGCTTGTCCAGCACTGGCAGGGGAATGCTCTCCAAGGCCTTTGCAAGTTTTATGTCACCCCAGCAAGACACTGTCACCTGTCCCCAGTCTAGGCAGAGTAGGGGGGAGCTGTACAGAAAGATGGTGAGGGAGTACCTAGCTGACCATACCAACGTCCGGACCGATCACTCTGCTTCATACAACTACTGGGTTTCAAAGCTGAACACGTGGCCTGAACTGGCGCTGTACGCCTTGGAGGTGCTAGCCTTCTCTGCCGCTAGCGTGCTGTCAGAGCGGGTATTCAGTGCAGCTGGTGGCGTCATCACCGATAAGCGTACATTCCTGTCAACTGACAGCGCTGACAGGCTGACGCTTATTAAAATGAACAAAGCCTGGATTTCACCAGAATTCAAATCTCCACCGGGGGAAAGCAGCTAAAGATTTACATTACTTATGTATCCGATTCCTCTTCTCTACTCCTCCTCCTCGTCTTTGCCTAACGCTGACCAAAAAAACGCCATTTTTTAGAGGTCCAACTGGCACTCTTTTACCTCAATTTTTCAGGAGGGCCCCATACAGGCCCTCTCTCCAAACAATTTTTCCGGAGGGCCACCTACAGGCCCTCTCTCCAAACAATTTTTCCGGAGTGCCACCTACAGGCCCTCTCTTCAAACAATTTTTCCGGAGGTCCACCTACAGGCCCTCTCTCTAAACAATTTTTCCGTAGTGTCAACTACAGACAGTGTAAAACAATGTTTCAGGAGCGTCAAACAGACAGTCCAAAACAATTTTTCAGGATGCGCAAGTACCGACATTAAAAAAAAAAAAAAATTGCTGAGGGTAGACTTTATGTACTCCGAAAAGAAAAAAATTTTTGGAGGCTCAACAAAAGCCATTTCGCTGCATTCTCAGTCGGACAAAGTCATTGGTGGTTTAACCGTCATGCTGTGTCAGGCTAAATTTTTGGATGCTTCACCAGCTACCGCATACTAACTCAGACACTCTGTTGTCACCGCCGCCATACAGGGCCACAAAAAATGTTTATGTGGTTTGCCTGCTACCGCAGTGTCACCCGCTAACTCTGTTGATACCACCATAGTGGTTTGCACTATAGCAGCCCAAGTCTGCACATTCCCCTTTTTATCTCCAAGTGATCTATACTGCACGTCACGTAATAAAATAGGTTCTTTTGCTTTCAGTGATACAAATCCATTTCATAAAATCCTTTCCTTCTCTTTAACTGATCTATACTGAACGTCACTTTTAAAAATACGTCTTTTTCCTCTCTTTCTCTCTCTCCAAACTATTTTTAAGGATAGGTGCCATATACAGTATTAAACTGAGAAGAATACATAGAACACATACCACACTTGATCAATCTCATAGTTGACAACTGTACCGGTTGATGCTAAATTTTTAAGTTGGGGGTTCTGCGTCATCATTCGAACTCCATCTGGCTGTTTTCACCACCACACACGCTAGCCAAGGGGGCACTCCTCTGGCTCTTCCTTCCCCCCAGCCTGCCCCCCACCTACAGGCCCTCTCTCCAAACAATTTACCCGGGTAAGGGACGTATTAGATATTGTACAGATTTTTAATCTTTTAATTGCCTCCTGCGATAGACTGCTTGGGAAGCAGCTATGCTCACCACTTTACCACCAACAGCCACAGCAACTGATAAGAACAGATACTAAACTTGATGT
Organism: Rhinella marina; assembly: GCA_900303285.1. Lineage (NCBI taxonomy): Eukaryota > Metazoa > Chordata > Amphibia > Anura > Bufonidae > Rhinella > Rhinella marina. The sequence goes on from ONZH01013498.1 coordinate 9,857, forward strand.
AAGCCAACATTTCGACAATCGATAACCCGAAACGGGTCCGCCATCGAGCCCGGCGTTCGGCCACCCTGAGCATTTCACATACTCTGACCGAGTCTGACCCTGGGGCCGCTCATGTACTGCCCACTTGGAGGATTGCGGGGCCTACCTCGTTCACGGTTTGTCAGAATTACTATGCCACTTTCTCCAACCCCTCCTCCTCCACCTTCGAATTACCATTCGTGCTTCACCTCCTGCTACCTCAGTCTAACTCGGTCACTCTGTCACCGCCATGCTGCGTCAGGCTAAATTTTTGGGGGGCTCACCTGCTACCTCATCTAACTTGGTCACTTGTTGGTGTCACCGCCATGCTGTGTCAGGCTTATGCCTGAATCGTGTGGCTGGGGATAGGAGAGCAGTGCCAGCATGGGCATGGGTGATGGACCTTCGTTGCACCTAGTTGGGTGCTTCCCTATATATTCCCACCATGCCAGCCAGGTGAAAAAGTAATTGGCAATGATGAAGAAAATATAACGGTGCAGTGGACCGTCTGTGACGCAAAACCTATATATTCCCACCATGCCAGCCATGGGTTGTACATTAACTAATAACAGGGAAAACAAAAAAAATATTTTACAGGAGGGTCAACCGCAGACACTCCTAAACAATTTTACATGAGGGAGTGTCTCCCGGTCTGCCATCGTGTTTGGTCAGGCTGTCACTAGGTACACCACTTCTGACATCCGCAGAAGCGGCCACTATGAGGAATACCACGTCAAGAACATCCCCTTTTCAATTGAGAGCAAGTGTAGAATTGTAGGAGGATGACACTTTTCTTTCGCAGTGGAATCACCTTCCCCTTTATCATTGCCAGACAACAGTTGGTGAAAAAGTAATTGGCAATAATGAAGAAAATGTAACGGTGCAGTGGACCGTCTGTGACGCAAATCTATATATTCCCACCATGCCAGTCATGGGTTGTACATTGACTAATAACAGGGAAAACAAATAAAATATTTTACAGAAGGGTCAACTACAGACACTCCTAAACAATTTTTTAGGAGGGTCAACTTCGGACACTCCAAAACAAATTTTTGGGAGGCTCGCCTACAGACATTTGACTGCTACCTCAATCTAACTTGGTCACTTGTTGGTGTCACTACGCTGTCACCATGATGTGTCAGGCTTATGCCTGCGTCGTGGGGGGGGATAGCACAGCAGTGCCAGCATGAGCAGTGGTGTCACCTGCAGGCAGTGATGGACCTTTGTTGCACCTAGTTGGGTGCTTCCCTAACATGTGATGGGTATTTGCCTCGCCTTTCTTGGTCTGGGTGAGCACAATTGCCATGAGGGTAACCACCAGGCTGTTGCCTGAGAATTTGGGGTAATGGTGGAATTAGGCAGCCACAGAGGCATCCATGCATGTTGCCCCTGCTGTTTCCTGTCCATTTCCGTGGTGTTTCCATCATTTTCTGATGTTTCCAGGTTTTCACCCAGCCTTCCCTAGGCAGAGCCTTGGTCCCATGCAAAAATGCTCGAGTCTCCCATTGACTTCAATGGGGTTTGTTACTCGAAACGAGCACCCGAGCATCTGGAAAAGTTCGACTCTAATAACGAGCACCCGAGCATTTTAGTGCTTGCTCATCTCTAGTAGTCACCTGAAATGGTATTCCAACAGTCTTGAAGTTCCCAGAGATGCCTAGCACTTGTTGGCCCTTTTGCCTTCACTCTGCGGTCCAGCTCACCCCAAACCATCTCAACTGGGTTCAGGTCTGGTGACTGTGGAGGCCAGGTCATCTGGCGTAGCACCCCATCACTCTCCTTCTTGGTCAAATAGCCCTTACACAGCCTGGAGGTGTGTTTGGGGTCATTGTCCTGTTTATAAATAAATGATGGTCCAACTAAACGCAAACCGGATGGAATAGCATGCCGCTGCAAGATGCTGTTGTAGCCATGCTGGTTTAGTATGCCTTCAATTTTAAATAAATCCCCAACTGTGTCACCAGCAAAGCGCCCCCACACCATCACACCTCCTCCTCCATGCTTCACGGTGGGAACCAGGCATATAGAATCCATCCGTTCACCTTTTCTGCGTCGCACAAAGACACGGTGGTTGGAACCAAAGATCTCAAATTTGGACTCATCAGACCAAAGCACAGATTTCCACTGGTCTAATGTCCATTCCTTGTGTTCTTTAGCCCAAACAAGTCTCTTCTGCTTGTTGCCTGTCCTTAGCAGTGGTTTCCTAGCAGCTATTTTACCATGAAGGCCTGCTGCACACAGTCTCCTCTTAACAGTTGTTGTAGAGATGTGTCTGCTGCTAGAACTCTGTGTGGCATTGACCTGGTCTCTAATCTGAGCTGCTGTTAACCTGCGATTTCTGAGGCTGGTGACTTGGATGAACTTATCCTCCGCAGCAGAGGTGAGTCTTGGTCTTCCTTTCCTGGGGCGGTCCTCATGTGAGCCAGTTTCTTTGTAGCGCTTGATGGTTTTTGCAACTTCACTTGGGACACTTTCAAAGTTTTCCCAATTTTTCAGATTGACTGACCTTCATTTCTTAAAGTAATGATGGCCACTCGTTTTTCTTTACTTAGCTGCTTTTTTCTCGCCATAATACAAATTCTAACAGTCAATTCAGTAGGACTATCCACTGTGTATCCACCTGACTTCTGCCCAACACAACTCATGGTCCCAACCCCATTTATAAGGCAAGAAATCCCACTTATTAAACCTGACAGGGCACACCTGTGAAATGAAAACTATTTCAGGTGACTACCTCTTGAAGCTCATCAAGAGAATGCCAAGAGTGTGCAAAGCAGTAATCAAAGTAAATGGTGGCTACTTTGAAGAACCTAGAATATAAGACATATTTACAGTTGTTTCACACTTTTTTGTTAAATGGAACCTGGCATCAACTTTATGCAGCCCATACTAACGGCAGTATAAAGTAGAGACAGGTGAGTTGATTTCAGTGGTCTGTCATTTATAAGTTAAAAGTAAGTGGTTGCCAAGAACTAGCATCACAAACATTGTACACTGCGCCTGGAAAAGAGTCAAATCTTCATGAGAAGAGTCATGGTTATTCATATATTCCTGCTCTCCCTGCCCACCTGCTGATGACCGACAGGTTTCTACCTAGTTTTCTCCCTTTCTCTCTAGGAGAGAACTGCCAATTATCAGCAGATGGGCGGGAGAGCAGGATATTATGAATAACTCTGACTCTTCTCAAGTAGATATGACTCTTTTCAAGGCCTGGGCTGCAATGATTATGATGCTGGTTCTCGGCAACCACTTACTATTAGCTCATGAGTGACACACCGCTGAAATCAGCATTTCTGTGACTATTTTATGCTGCCGTCAGTGAGATCAGCAAAAAGTTGATGACAGGTTTCCTTTAAGTATATAATTCCACATGCGTTAATTCATAGTTTTGATGCCTTCAGTGTGAATCTACAATTTTCATAGTCATGAAAATACAGAAAACTCTTTGAATGAGAAGGTGTGTCCAAACTTTTGGTCTGTACTGTATATGTCATTACTGCAGCAATATTCCTAATGTGGCACAAATTTACTCAGTCATCTGTTTTCGTATATTCAATTTTCTCACGGTTGGAATTCTTCTTCTTTTTTTTTTGTTAAATGTGATCAAACCAGCTTATATAAATTACTGCAAGACACAGGGTAAGGCAGCAATCTATCTGTGAATGATAACAAGAAATTGAGCTTCAGGCTTCAATTGTCCATTTCTGTGAAATCTATTTCCACACGGTTGAAATTTAAATGTTTTTTTGGGATTGTTCAATTTAATTAAACCAGCATATATGTGATCAAGACCAATACACAGGCCAGCACACAAAAGTGTATGTGATGGATAATGAATTTAGGCCTAAATCAGATTTCTGAGATTTACACATTTTTAACCAATTTCTTTTTCTTTTTTTTTTAGAGGAGGTCATTGATTATATTCAAGCTAGCAGCATACATACGTGATTACTACACCAATACACAGTGTAGTGCAAAACATTATCTGAGAGACCCAAAAATAAGTGGGCTACGGCAGGGTTCCAAACAAATGACCCAGAGCCAGAATGTGGGTAGTGGCAGCACCAAATATCTTGCCAGAAGTAGTAGTTGTAGTAGTAGTAGAAGTAGTAGGCCCTATTTGTCCCTGCAGGCTTCAGAAAGGCGCAACATTATAGCTGAAAGAGGATGAGATTGTGGATTAGATGGCTCACTCCTCCTATCAGTCGAAGCAGGGTGATGTAGAGGTGACTTCAGAGTTTGACACCTTGCCATGGAGCCAGGGGTCACAGCTTTCCTCCTGCTCCTTCTCCTTGCAGCCCTGAAGATGGCTTTCAGTGGAGTCCTTCTAGTCTTCACTGCACTTCCTAGAGGTGTGCCTTCTTTTTTCCTAAAAGACTGTCAAGAAAACCCAACCACAGCCTACAGCAGATATTTAAGAGCAGGGGAGTAGCGAGGGGGGGCAGGCTGGGCACGTGCCAGGCAGTTCATTTTCATAATGAAGCAGGGAGCCAACCACTCCCTGCTTCACAGTTCTGCTGGTCTCCAGCGCTCCCCCCTCAGGCTACACATCATGCTGCTGGCTGTTTAGGAGGAGAGCTTAAAGCCTGGGAATCAGCCTCCTGCACAGCCAACAGCGAGTCTTCAGGGAAGAAGGTAAGTATTGTTTCTTTCATGTTGAGAGGGCACTGGGGGCCAAAGGGGGGCCACAAGGAAGACATGACTAGAGTGAGTGGGCACAAAAGTGGGCATAACTACAGTGAGGAGGTACAAACTGGGCATATATACTGTGAGGGGCATACCTACTGTGAGGGGCACACAGGTGGGCATAACTACTGTGAGGGCGCACAAAGATGGGCATATCTACTGTGAAGGGCACAAATATGGGCATAACTACTGTGTCAAGCAAAAAGGTGGGCATAATTACTGTAAGGGGCCACAAAGAGGATATAACTACTGTGAAGGGGCACAAGGGTGGGCATAAATAATGAGAAGAGGCTCAAAGGTGAGCATAACTACTGTGTGGGGGGACCAACATGGGCATAACTACCGTGACAGACACAATGGTGGGCATAACTACAGTGAGGGGCGTTATAGAAAAAATACCATGCATCATTTCAAGATTGACTAGCTTTAAAAGGTATATGTCAGCAGATTTGTACCTATGACCTATGAAACTGGCTGACCTGGTGCCTGTGCACTTGGCAGCTGAAGGCACAGTAATTATCGTTTTATATATTTCCTAAATGAATAGTACTTGGAAACTTAAGAAATTTTGTAATATATCTTATGAGAAAAATATAATTTCTTCTATTGTCTCTTGTCCTACTCACCCTCCTCTTCACTCTCAATTCACTGCTCAAATCCTTTGATCAGATTACATAAAAGTTTATAGAGAGTAAAAGGGAACATGGGGGGAGGAGGGAGGGGTTTCTCCAGACAGGCATTGACCGAGAGAGAGCAAGAGAGAGACAGAGACCGATGCTGATTTGTAAATTATTTACTGTCATGTCTTTTTACATCTATACTTCTTAGTTCTGATATGTATTATTCTCCATTACTGCTGCTACTTCTGAGGTTCTCCAACATTGAGTTAGGAAGCAAAATCCCGTTTCTCCATGTATAGTATAGACATGATTCATGAGTCATATAATGGCTAGAAATAGTGTTATTCCTGTTGTACGCCCACATGGCAGCTTATTCTAAAACATTATCTGAAACAAAAGTTTTACTCTAATGCTAATATTGACATTAATAAATGATATAAAATTGATCAATTAATAAAACATAGTTGACTAACATACTTTTTAATTATTATTATTAATAAATTACCATAATAATTACATTTTAATACAGCATATCCATTATTATTACTACAATATTTGTACAAATATGAAGTTTATTTGACGTATAAAAGGCTGGACATAAATGATTAAATGTGGTATGTGCCACACAGCATGGCATACAATGATTTATTGTACTTAGAATTCAACATTTTTATGTATTCATTGCTAACATTTAGCCTGTGAAACAATCCTTGAAGGAGAAAATGAACCCAGTTGGAAGCAAGTAATTTGCAAAAACTTTAATGTGCTTCACTGAACAATGTTATTATCTGATGGTGTTTTAATGCCAAATAGGAACTAAATAGGTGAGATTGCATGTATAGTAGACCATATGCTTTGAAGGAGAAAAAGTAGATACAGAATTTTCTAATGTTTTACCAATAAAGTGATTTGTCTAAATTGCCCAAAACTAATTAAAAAAATCCAAAGGAACTATTGTCACATTAATGTTAATATTATGTAACTATGTTGTCTGGAATACAAAAAAAGACTGGTTTTCCTGGATATTATACAATTTTAATTAATGCTGATTTAAACATAAAATTGCCCCTTTCAATTTATGGCTGACAATAATGGGGGGAGTGTTCTTTGTGAGGTGCTCAATAGAAGAGGTTCCAAAGTGGTGACCATTTCTATATTAAGTCAATATGTAGAGGTGTAACTTGAAGCTTCTGGGCCCCAGTGCAAAATCTTTTTGTCTTCATTAGAAATTAATTGAATGCCTTGCATGAAAGAGCTGTCTGTACTTTAATGACAGGCTTGGCTATAATCTTAAATGATATCTTCTTTAAAAAGTAGATCGCTGGCTTATATAATAGCTGCTGTCCAACAGAAAGTGTCAGAGGCACAACTTTTTTCTCTTTTGGAATTAGAAATAATTTGCATTCCTTTTTTTTCTCAGAAAAACATTGCATGGCTTTATAAAACTCCTTATGCTTACACTGAGCTCTTTATAATGAGAGATATCATGCACAGTTCTCTCTGCTTTGCCCTGATGAGGGACAATGACCCAAAATCAGTTGTTTGCAGATGAGTGACTGGCTTGGCTATAACCCTAAATTATGCCTCAAGGCCTGGCTAAAGGACAAACATTAATTTGTAGGGTAGCTACCTTCCAATTCTCTTTTGATAAGAGAGCTAATTTGTAGTGCGTAATGTTATATTTCTCAGCAGCCATTGAAGATGAAACATATAGCTGGCTGCACCTTCCTCAACAGATAAGATCCGATCTCAAAAAGTTTCCAAAAGCTTTAAACATCGTGATCAGCTGATTGCTTGGCCAGTCTCAATTTTACAAAAACTTTTCCATATGTGACAACACCATTAATCTTTTCATGACCCCTGACATAATAGCACGTCAGTGGGAGTTGCATGGAGTGGGATCACAAGCTGATAATAACTGATAGCTGAATAATATAGGTGACACCTGTCCATACTGCCCAGGATTGGTGATATCTACAATACCAGTTAATATAAGTAAATGAGCAGGACTATTTTTTTCATAAGATTCCACTCCAATCTTGTTATTTTATCCTTTATTCTGCCTTGTCTGTGGTTCTTCTGACATCTGATAACAGTGCAGTGTGAAAGGGATCATTCATACTATACTATCAGCATGGAGAGGAGGCGGACTGGAGACTGGGTGTGTTTGGAATATATAAGTTGAAGATCCTGGGGATTGGTCAATGCTCCAAAGTTTATATTTTATTATCATTTATATTGAATATCAAGCTATGTTGTGTACACTGTTTACCTCATTGTAGCATATAAGGTCTGGAAGCTCTTTAAAGAGACTATTTTGTGACTTAACCCCTGAGATGTGGCAGTCAATAGTGACCAGAGTATCTGGGTGGTTAAACAAGAGGGGCACGTTCCATCTTTTTATCAGAGTTGCTGTGGCTAAATTGTAGGCCTCTGATTGGCTGGAATGGTAGCCTGTGGCTTTCTGAAAGCTTCCAGGCCTGTCATCGGAAACTGCCTGTTAAGCTATGCTTGTAACAGGACTTGAATGGCAGTAAGAAACAGTCCCATAGACTGCAGTAGTATACTATTGTAGTCTATGAAATAAGTGACTAGAAGAAAGAATGTTAACGTTCTGTAAGAGGATTTAAAAAACGCAACATTTTTTTTAAAAAAATAAAAATTTTAAAAAGCAACAAAATATTAAAGCATCAAATCACTCTGCTTTGTCGAGTTTATTTTATTTAATAAAAAAGAAAAATAATTAGTATTACTGTGTCCGAAAATGGCAGAAGTATTACAAAATAAAAATATTGTGCATGGTGAATGCCATTATAGGAAAAAAAAAATATGTTGATTTGCCATTTTTATCAACTCAAACCCCCCCCAAAAATGCATTAAAAAAACTAATCAAAAAGTTGTATGTAAAGTTGTATGTTGTATGTATCATATTGTACCCATAAAAACTATAGCTCAAAAAACCCTCACACAGCTCTGATGTAAATATGATACATATAATATAAAAGTATAATATAAAAAATTTGCCCCTGAAGGTGTACATAATATTTACACACAAAAACAAACCATAAAGTACAAAGGAAAGCATTCCATTGACAATGTAGCAAATGAAAGGATTGCTCATTGTTATTCTGTCATCAATATCGAGCTCATAGAACTTCATTGGCTACTTAGTCTGATTAACAGATGCATTGTTAATGGTCATTCCACAATCAATAATCTTAATTAACAGAAAATAACTTTAAGGGGAAATAGTAGCTGACAAATTTGAAAAACATTCTTTATTTTCTTAAACATAACTAATGTGTGTGAGATTTACTGAAATGAATGTTTCTAAGGCTATATTCACACTTGAGTCATGTTTTCCATTTACAACAGATGTGAATAATATCACTGTGTTCAAAATAACCTTCAATGCAGATGTGAACGCATCAAACAAAGAAACAATTATTTAACTTAGTATTATAATAGATTAATTATCTTCAGATTGTTAGGGTTACTCTTGTTATTTCCATAGATACAGTATATACATTTTAAATCTTTTCTCATTAGGGTTAAATGTTTTCTTGGCCAATGCCGTCTCAAAATCCAATGAAGTAAGTTATTTTCAAGTTTGCATAGCTTTAGTTTTATCAACATAGTCATTTATCTTTAGAAAAACACATTATATGTTCAATACATAGGGAACTGACAACAAAATATATGTTTTTTTAAGATTGAGAACTATTTTGTTTGCTTAAATTGATTCTCCAAATTTGTCAAAATCATCTTTATTTTACTTTTGATGTTTAGCAGTATCACTTCAGGGACTTCAAGTGTATGGACTGTTGAAAGACATGACTTGTGAACATTAGAATCTGATCAATATCTTATTTCCATTAGAGAGACATGTTAGTCTGTCTTGTATTGACTCAACGAGCAGTGAACTTAGACCAATTTCTGAGGCTGTGAATAATAGTAAGAATCCTTTTTCTCTATGTACGCAGAATGTACTAAACCCTTGACTCACCTTGCAAAACTAATTAGAGCTATACTAGTACACATTTTCCCCATAGGACTTTATGCATCTCTACAAGGTGTTATTATTTAAATTGATAGTTATCTTGTTTTATTCATATTCTGAATATGAACTCAAAAAATAATCCAGTAATTGGTAATTTCAATTGTTTAAGACATTTTTTTTTTTTAGTTCGGCGTAGTGATTGGGTTATAAAGGCCATTCATATATTCAGGATTCATTTGATAACTACTGTACATTTTGAAATTTGATTTAATCAGTATAAAGTATGTAAGCATTAATAATACATCGCAATAATTCGTTATTGTGGTGTTTAATCTTTTATACATTTACTGTTATTACTGAAGGACTTGAAAGACTAGAGCACTTAAAAAACAAACTTTGGTTCATTATTAAATAATAATGGTTAATTGCTGGTGGCTATGGAACTATTGTTCAAAACAAATTAAAACTCTAAATCACTCTAAAATAATATCTTTCACAGATGGCTTTATGACCTGGAGATAAAATGTAATATCCCTGCTGAGTCATGGCCTTTTCAGTGGTGGGAATGCTATCACTGTACATACTTTATTTGCTGTTATGCAGGTGACAAAAAGAACAAGAAAAAAATATCTTACTGGTATAATTGAAAAGTACAAATCACCTCACAAAAAATGAGCCCTCACAGAGCTCTGTACACATAGCTGCAAAAAGTTATAAGGGTCAGAATATTGTTATGAGTAAGTCACATAAATGGAAATATCATACTGCATGTCAGTCAAAATATAGACAATTCTTAATGAAGTAGATGTGAAATAAAACATGCACTTTTGCCATCAGATAGAATATAAGGGATATACTTTCTCCTAGAAGCTTTGCTTCTAAGGAGAATGTCTTTGCAACATGGTGTTGGAAGCATCTTATCATCAATGGAAGCTATTCATTTTTCAAGAGTATCTCTTGCCTTTCTGCTGCAACCACAATGAGTCTCATGGCAAGAATATCAGGCAGAGCACATGCAGAGGGAAGATTATATAAAGTGATTGCACATTGGTGTTTTTATTCTAGTTTGGTATTCTACTTTTATGTTTTTAACACTCTGAACAGATCTTTGCCTCTAACAGCCCAAAATGGAGCTGCAAGACATTCGTGGTTGGCATGTCTTAAACCTCAAACTTTTGTTTACAAATGCTACTCCAATTTTTCTATGCCACCCTCCTACTGGAGTGCGTCTGTGTCTTTATTGGGACTTCTTTTTTTTTTTTTTTTGCAGTCATAAATGTGAAGTGAAACTATTTAACATAGCTAACCAGATCCACTTTCTCACCCACTTTTCAAAAGTATATAGAGCAGCATAAAAGAACTAAAAGTTTCTAATTTTTGTGCAAATTGGCAAATGTTACAAATTTTGCAACATTTTAACACCAGAAAGCTGGTGTACACTAATGAGAAATTCTGCCCTATGTGTAGTAAAAGCTAGACTTGTTATATTTGTTTTCTATAAAAATTCTAATTCCCCCTTTTCCTAAAATCAAAATACATAAATAGAAAATATAAACATCATGGCCATTGTCTGTAGTGAAAACGCCCTTACTATTAAGATATAAAAATATTTGTCTCAAATGGAAAATGACAAAACAAAAAAAAGTCTGAATTTGCCGTTTTTTTGGTCGCCTCACCTCTCACAAAAAAATAATAAAAAGTGATAAAAAAGTTATATAAACCCCATCATGGTATAATTAAAAAGTGCAAATCACCCCATAAAAAAGAGCCCTCACAGAGCTCTATACACATAGCTACAAAAAAAGTTATATAGGTCAGCATATGCGATGAAAAGAAAAAAAAATATTTTCAAAGTGTTTATATTTTTTTTCAGTATTGCAAGAAAAACTATATAAATATGCCATCATAATCATACTGACTAGGAGAATAAAAGGTAAGTTTTACCTCATAGTGAAAGCCTTCAAAACAAAACCCATAAAACCGTAGCGGAATTGCATTTTGTTTCCAATTTCACCCCTTTTGGAGTTCTTTTTTTCCAGTTCTCCACTACATCATATACAATAATAAATGGTGCTATTAGAAAGTACACCTTGTACCACAAAAACCATCTTTGGGCTACATGAACAGAATAATAAAACAAGTTATGGCCCCAGAAAGGCAGAAAGTGAAAAATTAAAACACAGAAACAAAAAAACTTAAGGGTGAATTGATTAATTGCATATTTCCACGAAGGAATGTACAATATGCAATTTCCCAGTTGTTTTCTTTGATGATGATTTACATGCCCTAAATGTTTTAATTACAAATTTTATTTTGCAGCTATAAATTATTTTGATTAGAAATAAATAATAAAATTAATTGGTAGATTTCACAGTGTTTACAGGTGAGGTACAAAGAGACATGATAGGAAAACAAAATGAGCAAAACATGGTTGTTAATTGTTTGTTATAATGTGTATAATTTATAGTTTTCATAAAATAGTATACTTATAGGAATAGACAGCATACGAGTGTTAAACTGGCATTAACAATGACATAAGGTTATGCACTGAACTGGTGAAAGAGCATTGAGTTAACATTACATGACTGTTACAGTTACAGGTCTGACGTATTGCTTGGGGCTCAACTCACCCTCTCTCAGGAATATATGTTATGTTAGTAAAAGATGCTGTGTAACTGAAAAACAGTATTGTCAAGGAGGAACAGCTTTAAACCGTCATAGTTCAAAAAAATGATTGTAAGGTGCCACTTAGAAACACAATAAAGTCTAAATATTTTTCAATCAAGGTATTCATGTCACCTTGATGAGGGTTAAGTTTAGAACATACTCAAAGGAAACAAAAAATTGTATGCTCTGTGCTTCCTTTGCTATTGTTCAAACAAAAAGTTGAAGCGCATGATGAGAAATCATGTTCGAAATAATTCATCACACACAAAGCAATTCATGGTATGATGTGCAGTGAAATTCTTTGACAACATTCCATTAAAATAAAAGAAAACAGAAAGAAACAAAATAATAGACTCAACAAGAGTAAAACAACATTAAAACATTAACAATGCAATAGCGATATCCAAAGCAATATATATACAGTATACCATCATATATGTCAGATTAAGTTAAAAAAAATAAAACACTGTATATGCACAGGATAATTAAATGTGAAACCTGATAAATCATCTGCAATCATTGTACACGATGATTGTAAAAAAAAAAACATTATTTCATCATTCATTTCTTTATTCCTGAATCAAAAACCTACATAGTACCCTGATTCAGCACCCGAATGGCCTGCGGGAGGAAACTTTTGCTCATTCCGTCTGTGTTAGTTTCCAAAATGTTGGAACTTTTCCTGGAGCACATAAGACAAACCATTTTTCGGATGTTTGAGGACCCTCATCACTTTCTTGACCATAGTCAAGCACCTTTCATTATAAATGAGATGCAGATCAGGGAGGTCAGTGTGGATGATTTGCTCACCCAAGTGCAGCACCCTCTGAGGAGCCCACCTGTCCTGTTTTTTGCTATTATTGAAACAGATTGTTATGTTCCACATCAAGATACTCTCAATAAAACAGGTGTAAAGGTTCTTTAGTATCCTGAGGGGTAGTTTGAAGTCCCTTAGAAGTGTGAGATGATAAAGACGCTGATGAGCCTTCTTTGCCAATAAATTTGCATGGCATGCCCATGATAGCGCCCTTGCAACATACACACCAAAGTATTTAAAGCTGACCAAATGCACTACAACACCATTAATCCTGAGATGTGATAGATCCTATTCTGCTTCTTGCTAAAATCCACTGCCAACTCCTTTCTTTTGCTAACATTCAAGATGAGATGATTATCTTGGCGCCAGCTCACAAGGTGCTTAATTTCCAACAGGTAGGCCATCTTCTCATCAGAGATCAGATCTACGTAACACAACAGTGTCAGCAACAAACTGAATTATGGTAGAAGAGAATGGTAGGTATATAATGAATACAGCAGTGAGCTAAGAACACAGCCGAGAGCTAAGAACACAGCCATGTCTACCCACACATACTATTGTGAAGAAGTTATTGATCCACTGACATAGTGATTAGACCGAGATTCCCTAACTTAGTAGGCACTATAGAGTATAATATTGAAAGCAGATCTATAGTTCTCAAACAGTATTCCAACATAATTTCCTTTTTATCCCTTTCTACCCCGGTGTATTTTTTTTGTTTTGACTTTTCCTTTTTGCGCTCCCTGCCTTCATAACTATACAGTCATAACTTTATTATTTTTCTGTTCACATAGCTGTATGATAGCTTGTTTTTTGCGGGACAAGTTGTACTTTCCAACACCACCGTTTAATATTGCATATGGTGTAGTGGGAAGCGGGAAAAAAATTCCAAATCGGGTGAAATTGCAAAAAAAAAAAACGCTATTCCGCCACAGTTTTATGTTTTTTTTTTTATTTACAGAGTTCAATGTGCATTAAAAATGACCAGTTACTTTCATTCTACTGGTCAGTACGAATCTGGCGATACCTAATATGTATAGTTTTTCTTGCATTTTGATAGTGATAAAAAAAATTATAAAGTTGGACTTTTTTTTTTCAGTTCTTAACCCCTAGAACTTTTTGATATTTATGTGTACGGAGCTGTATGGGGGCTCATTTTTTGCGGGGTGATCTGAACTTTTTATTGATACCATTCTGGGGTGTGTATGACTTTTTGATCACTTTTTATTTATTTATTTTTTAAAGCGACAAAAAATGGTGAATCGGCCATTCTGACACTTTTTTCCGTTTGGGAAATATTTTTTTATATTTTTATAATATGGGCGTTTTTGCACACGGCAATACCCATGATGTGTATTTTTTTATTTTTTTAATACTTTTATTTTTATTTTCGGGAAAGGGGGGTGATTTGAACTTTTACGTTTTTTTTTTTTAAACTTCCCCATAGGGAACCATAAGAAGCAATCATTTGATTGCTTATATCATAGACTCCAATGCACTTACATTGGAGTCTATGATGATTTTAGTGCTTTCCTATTGAGCCCTATAACAGGCAAGGGCTCCATAGGTACTATGACAGGGGCTGCTGTAGGCATGCTCCGGCTCCTCCAATCACCACACGGGGGAGCCGGAGCAACACCGGAAGCGTGCGCTGACTGCGGCACCCAAGGGGTTAAATGTCCACGATCGGCATTACTGCCGGGCGCGGATGTAAGCCGCGGGTGCCTGCTAGTGGGATATGCAGGTCACCCAGAGCCATCACGCCCGCTTCTTGCAGGAGCGGGCACCATCTTTAAAGTCCCGGGTTAATGTCCAAACGAGACAGTACAGAAACTATAGTGGATTCAGATTCACAGGTGATCAAGAGATAATAAAGTATGTGACCAATCTTTCATGTTGTCAGGTTGTAAATTACCCTAAACTATTTCTGACCCCCAATATATGGGGGAGCCAATTATAAGGAGCAGTATTACATGACAGTTATTCTATATTAGATAGACAGCACTTAAGGCCCTTTTAGACGGGCCGATGTGTCTCCCTGCCCAAGCGCCGATCAGCGATATCGGCGCTCGGGCAGGGAGCCTTTACACGGCCCGATGAATCGAGCGCCGGGCCGCACGAGTGATCGCTGTATCACTCGTGCGGCCGGGAAGCTCCATACTGTCAGGCGCCAAAAGATCCAATCAGCCGATGTAGAAACCAAAAGATCCAATCAGCCGACGAACAAGCGTTTTGCTCGTTCGTCGGCTGATTAGGGCCACTTTTACACGGGCCGATTATCGGCACTAGCGTTCCTAGGAACGATTTTTCGGCCGATAATCGGCCCGTGTAAAAGGACCTTTAGAAGGAAGAGCCATTTAGGGTTTTTTGTCTTGGATGAGGGGATAACATTTTTTCAATTTATAGCAAACAATCTAAAGACAGATTGTCCTCTAGTTATCTCTATGGAGGTAATTTTTCAGTATACTGTTAGAGAAAAACAGGACATCTTCCTTATGCTGTCCTTTCTATACAATAAAAGTGTGGAAGTGGCCTTAAATAGATAATAGACCATATCACTTACTTATTATTTTTATTAAAAAAAATATTATTTTGGGGCAATTTGACCGTTAATTCAGTTACATATATAATACTTTTTTTTTTAATTGTGCATCTGCATTTATAAGCGGGTATACAATAATTTATTTGAACTGCAGAGATTTATGTAACAGCAAATAGATAATGCTGAAATAATAAACATAGGGTGAGACTAATCCAAAGATTAAATCCAAAAATTAGAGATTTTTATACCAGATATAGTAAAGTTATGACACTTACCAGTAAGCAAAACTATATAAAACATTTATATGTAATAAACGTCATGCAGTAGACAGATGTTCAGGGAACTGGCAACATGTTAATAAAGTCAGTGTGATGCATTGATATTTGACGCATCTGCTAAGGGACCTAGGTTTATAACATTACAGTCAACTTGATATATATGCTTCATAATACACAACTGGATTGATGCTGTATAGAAACGTTCAGTTTTTAGCATCTAAGCCCGTACATAATATGGAAGCATTAACCAGAATGCAGATCCTCATGGATAAAGTTTATATATTGTGTTTGTCAACTTGGCATTTGCAAAATATCTCTCAAAATATTTCTCCACATGCTTCCTGTGTTTCTCTTGCATTATTCATCAATGCTTTTTTAAAATATGAATTTTTAACAACATTTAACACAAAGGTAATAAACCAGAAGATGAATGAAGACAATAAAATGTAAAATATACCACACTGTTTACATGCACTAGTTCTGAGGAGAAACATAATGCACTGGGGTCATCCAGAATGGTCAAAAATACACAAATATGACATGTCAAGCCTTGACTACTGATTAATGGGCGCTTCAACTGAAAGGCTGTGTATCTATGAATAGTTTTATGGCTCTCATATTCCTTTTTCATGTTATAAAGAGTCTTTTCTTAATCTACTCCTCTAAAGAAGCATCTGTTATGCATTATTATATTATATTATATTACCTAACTAAAAACACATACTGGAGATAAGGTCAACTTTATGGCATTGCCCATACAATTTTATTAACACATGGAGACAGTGACTCCTATTTATTGATGTTATCACATTTAGAACTGTTAGGATTCTGCCAAATATGCAGGATTTTATACAGTTTTGAAGCCACACCAGGAGTGGATTAAAAAAAAGAGAAGTAGTATATGTTCTGTTTGCTTTCTCTCCTTTTATGAAGCACTCCTGATTATGTCTCCCAAAAATAATGTCCTAGACTTTTTTCAGAAGTCTCAGTGCCATTAATGGAGAGGACGCCACACATGCTCACCTTCACTTCAGGGGTCCCGTTCTGGAGATAGAAGCTGGTGCCAGAGGTAGGACCAGCACATATCTGATATTTGTGGCATATCCTAACGATATGACAGAAAAAGTCAGATGGGAAAACCACCATGAACATACATACAGGCATGCATGTACTCCAGTAACGTGTGTCTTTTATCCATCCTTTGTTAAAAGTACATATGGAGCCCTTTTTTGCCTGGCACAATCTTAACTGTGACATTTTAACCTGTGCATATTCTACCAGGTATGATATGGATATACAACTGAATATTAAATTTATGACATCACTTTAAAATCGTCCTCCAGGGGCCAGTACCTTTGCTGAGAAGGAACAATACACTGTGCTAGTTATACCCTTCTACTTTTTCCCTGCACAGCCAGGTGACCAGGAACATCACTGTTCCTGGGCATAAGTAGTACAGTTCTCCTCAGAGAAGGTAACTGTGGCACCTCTGTAAAAAATAAAACTTGTAGGTGAGGCAGTGCTGAATCAGCTCTGCATCCTGTTCATTCTTAGGATTTGTTACAAGTTACTACGCTATAATAATATATTCATGTTATTTTTTTATAGTATATTTAAAATTCATTAACAATAGGACCTATTAAGAATTCTTTAGTGTGCCTATGGAGCAGATAATTAAAGGAGCTAAATATGTTAAAAAGAATTTCAGACACTAATTAAAATTAATCATCAAAAGCATCATTACACATTTGAATTGTCTAGTAGGAGCTTTATTTCCTTCGCAAAACCACAGCAATTAGACATTTTCATCTGATACTTTTAAATAAACAAATACAAAATTGTTTTTCTTAAAGGCTATGAACACCTTTGGGCCAATTTCAGTTTGTGTATCTGCAGGCCATTTCTTTGTGATTTACAGTGTATCCGAGAGCTGCTCTGATGGCCTGATCTGTAGCCCTTAGCTGTACTTTCTTGACATTACATAAACACTTATTTAAGTCATATTCTTATTAATTTAAGAATCAAGTTGTAATAAAAGCTGTTTAGATGTCAGGAATTCAGACATAAGAGCTACACATTTAGCTGCCAAGGCAGCTCCCTATAGAATTCTTTGTAAAGTAGAAAGAAACAGTCTGCAGGTACATTAAATCTGAAGGCTGTATAACCAAAAATATAGAAATTTTATATTCCAAAATGAGTGAAATTGAATGCTAAAAAAATTACCCCAATGGTGTCTGAAGCCTTTAATTAGGATTTGTTTCAGCAATTACATCCAGGCTCTGAGGTGATTTGCCCTCAGAGACAACTGACACCTTATTTGAGGTATTATGAAAGTGAATCTGAAGGTGTTTTTGACCAAATAAACATAACACCTTCCTAAGGACATAAGAGTTGTTTAAGTGACTTTACACATTCTCGCAATGAGTTTTTCAACATGGCTGTTGTGAGTTTTAGTCTGAGGTGGACCGGGACTCAGAAACTGTGACACCCTCCACAGCATCCTCTGAAAGAAGAAAATGGAGTGAGCTACATATGTTGAAGATGGGTTTGTCATCAAAATTGATTTCTCATAGATGGGCTATATCTGAATCTTCTGAAGTGAGATCATTTGCTTATCTGGCATTATGTTCCTCTTTGCTTAAATAGGATAGTTTATAGGGATTCCCGACATTCTTATTTGTCCAAGAAATCGAATCTGGTCTGTTATCTACTACTGGAACACCATTTCCTAATGATATTACTAGGGATGAACGAATTTTATATTTTGAAGTTCGTTTTCGGTTCGGGTTAAGGTATAAGCTGAATTGCGTCCTCTCCTGCATAACGGAAACTGGACGGAACGGTTATGCAGGCCATAGACTTCTATTATGACGGAATGAATGACGGAATGCCTCTAAAGACATTCCGTTATGCTTTTCGTCATAGAATTGCGCTATGGTTCCTGTTCAAGTGAATAGGAAGGAGCAGTCCCATAGAAATGAATGGGAAACACTAAGCCGTAATTACACCTGCTCACTGATACAGTTGCGACGGTGATCAGGTAAACAGAACAGAAAAAGGTAAGTCACATTTTCCAGGTTAAATAAAGAACTGAATAGGTCAATCAGATCAGTATTAAATGTAAAAACTTTAAACAAACTCTTAACACCAAACAAATTCCATAGGTGAGCTTGACAGATTTACATTATCTTTTCTAAATGGACCTGTATCTAATAAATATTGACATAAAACACACAGCTATATATGTAGCTCAAAAACACAGGCATCAACTACGATTCAAATGGAGTGGAGATGTTTCCCATTGAAATGTGAGTGACATTTACATGAGTAATAAAAGTTCTAATTTCCCACTTAAGAATGCCAGGAGGGACATGCATTGTCTATTTACACTTGGTTTCATCTACTAGTCTTTCATATGGACCTAAAAATCGTATTAATCCTAAAAGAGAAAATACTAAAACTGTTTGTGGCAGCAGGATTTTACCTAAACATAGAAAAGCCCATATCAGTCCATAAAAAGTTATTTATTTTCCCAGGGTTCACTGTGGATATGACACACCACTATAGGGGTTCCAAGAGAGAAACGGTTCAAAGTACTGACATCAGTCAAACAGTCCAGAGAATCAGTGTCTCTGAAAACAATAGACAGCCTAACAGGGAAGTTAATAGTGATGCAGCCAGCTTTCAAATCCTCCACATGTATCTGTTTGAACTCCAAGGAGCGAAGCTGGGTTTACCGAAAATGATGTCCCTGTCACCCTTACAATATTTTGTCATGCTACGCATGGACAACAGAACAGAAGTAGAACAGAGTAGCATCTCTCTCAGATTATCTCAAAAATATAAGAGGACAAGGTATAAAAATTGTTTCACTCCATCAAGTTCAACCAAGGGATAGGGGAGGATGTCAATTTCAGAAAAGAGGGTGAGACTCTACACATTTGCATAAGCATTAATGTCATTCATTTTTAAGAATTCATCTACCCACTGTTCCTGTGGTGACCACATCCTGATGTAGACTTTGCACTAGATTTATAGTTCCTACAGTAAAGAAGCCTTGACTCCTCTGGAGACTTTTTTCTTCTGCAGACTGAGGCAATGCCCCCTCGTCTTTTGTAAGGCTTTTACATGGAACAGTTTTTCACCATATTCTTGTATGCTCCATTTATATACTTGTAAAGTTAATCATGTCCCCCCCCTAGACATCTCTTCTCAAGACTAAATAAATGTAGATATTTTAGTCTTTCCTCATATCTAAGACCCTCCATGCCCCTTATCCGTTTAGTCACTCTACTTTGTACTTTTTCCAGTTCCAGGGCATCCATTCTATGGACTAGTGCCCAGAACTGAATTGTATATTCCAGATGAGGTTGTACCAAAGCTTTGTAAAGTAATGATATTACATCCCTGTCCCATGATCCCTGCTTCTTTAAAATACATAACAATATCTTGTTATACTTAGAAGTAGTCGATTAACATTGTATGCTGTTATTTAATCTGCAATCTACAAGAACACCCAAATACTTCTCTATATGTAACTCTCCCAGTGTTACATTCCCTAGGACATATGTTACATGGAGATTATTACTACCAAGATGCAATTTTACATTTATCCACGTTGAACCTCATTTGCAAAGTGGATCCCCAAACACTTGTGTACAAGTGTCCAAGTCAGCATGAAGTTTATGGGCATTTTCCACAGACTGCACAGTACTACATTGCTTGGTTTGATCTGTAAAAACAGAAATAGTTCTATTAATCCCATCCTCGATATCATTAATAAATAAAATAATAGAGGACCCACCACTGAACCTTGGTGTACACCACTTGGCACCTGAGACCATCTAGAATAGAAATCTTTGACCACAACTGTGAACACAGTCCTTTACCCAGTTTTCAATCCAATTACAAACTATACTTTCTTAGCCAATAGACCTTATTTTACCTATTAAACGTCTATGAGGGACAGTTTATTACAAATATTACATACATCAAGAATAAAATACATAAATAAATAAAATACATAAATGCATACATCAGCCTCTCCACCACCCACTAGTGACCTAAAAGGGAAGAGTTATAAAGCCTAATGGCTCTCGGAACAAAAGATCTCCTAAATCTACCAGTAGAGCAGTTCTATGACAACAACCTACCGCTAAACATGCTCCTGTTATCCATAATAATTAGAGATGATTCATTGATTCGTATCGAATCTTGGAAATTTTCAGCTGCGAAGCGAATCCGAATATTAGGTGATTTGCTTCGGCTTAGTACGCATTCGCTACGTAGTTGCCCTATAAAATATGCGCTATTGCGTACGAATTCAATTCATTCGAAACTTTTACTGTTAGTTCGTTTATCGTGCGCAAAAGCCAGGGAACAAAGCGGTCACCTGACCTAGTGGGCAGGGCTTGCTCTGATTGGCTCAGGCGCGGTAAGCCAGTGATGCATCACTTCTGCTGCGACTGCTGAGACAAGCAGAAGCACTGTGTGTGAAGTTCTGAGACTTTGAGACCTGTTTTGTGAAAATTGGGGCTTAATTGCTCTGGGAATCCATATTACACATATCAGGGATACTGCAGGGCCAGTTATGGGCTAGTAATTAATCAGGCAGGGAGAGAGAGACAGGGAGAGATAGGGAGAGATAGGGAGATACAGGGACAAAGACCAGCTTCAGGGCCACAGAGTGAATTGAAAAAATGTCTGGAATGGATAAACAAAAGGGGTCCAGTTCCAGCCAGACCTCGAGCTCTAAAAAAAAGGAGAAGGTGGCACAGGGCAGAAGTGCCAAAGGACCTGTCGCCGGAGCATCTACTAGTAGTAGTTGCAATACTTGGCCGTTTTTTCCACCAGGCTAACCCACCAAGGCGCAAGGAGGAGAAAGTGGATGAGGTAGTGGAATGGATGGCACGCTCATCTCAGTCTCAGTCGGATGATCTGCTGTCATCTGCTGATACAGTATCCATATGAAGCCAGGGGTCAGACTCAGAGCATTCCTCCTGCTCCACCATTCCTCTCCAGCAAAGCCCGTCATTTTATGCGTACGTGTTCAAAGAGGTTGCGTACCTTTTTACCTGAACGTTCATTATTAGTGCGCGAATGTTCGCTAAAAGCCATATAATTCCGTATATTTTGTACGCAAATTCAACGAATCTATTAGTCGAATATACAAATCTTAGGAAAAGTTCAGCGAGTGTTCAGCGAATAAAATTTTGAATGATTCGCTCATCTCTAATAATAATGTTATGTAACGGATGCCCATCATTCTTCATAATGGACAACACTTTCTGTAAAGCCCTCCTCTCAACCACCTTTACCACAGATTCCAGTTCGATGCCAATGACTGACCTTGCACGCCTAGCCAGCTTCTCCAACCTCATATCATCTCTCTTTTTAATGCTACCTCCCCAACAGACCACAGAATAAAAGAGACAGCTTGACACGACCGTCTGGTAGAACATCTGCAGAAGCTTCTTACAGATATTAAAGGAACCTAGCCTCCTCAAAAAATAGAGCCTACTCTGCCCTTTTCCATAAAGGATATTGGTGTTGGCCGACCATTCCATTTTTATCATCCAAAAACAGACCCAGGTACTTATAGGTCTTAACCCTCTATACCTCAACCCCATTAATCTGAACTGTCAAAATAGGTGGCTGTACCTTACGGAAATCCAACACAATTTCCTTCATCTTAGAGATATTTAGGAGTAGGTTATTCTTCTGGCTCCATCCCACAAAGTCCTCCACCAGGTTTCTGAACTCAACCTCCTCTCCTCCCCTTATACAAGCCACAATAGTGGTGTCATCAGAAAACTTCTGCATGTGGCATGTCTCAGAATTATACTGAAAATCGGAGGTATACAACGTGAAGAGTAAGGGAGAAAGCACAGCCCCCTGTGGTGCACCTGTACTACAGAGCACTGTCTTTGACGTACAGTCCTTCAGCCTAACAAACTGTGGTCTGCCAGTGAGGTAATCAGTAATCCAGGTAACCAGATACAGGTCAACCTGCATCCTTGCCAACTTATCTCTTAGTTGGAGTGGCTGAATGGTATTAAAAGCACTGGAGAAATCCAAAAACGTGACTCTAACAGTGCTGCCCCCGATATCCAAATATGAATGGGCCAGATGTAGAAGATACAAAACAGCATCCTCAACATCCATTTTCTCTCAAAAGGCAAACTGCAGGGGGTCCAAATGATGCTCAACATAAGGTCTAAGAATATGTAACAGCAAACGTTCCAAAGTCTTCATAACCTGCGATGTTAAAGCAACTGGCCTGAAATCGTTAGGTTCACAGAGTCGCTGCTTCTTTGGTACCGGGATGTTTTCCACAAAGTGGGAACCTTATCCAAACATAGACTCATATTCAAAATATACTGCAAGGGTACCCCCAAATCAGTGGCACAAGACTTCAGTCTCGGACACACCCTGTCTGGTCCAGCTGACTTCTTTGCATGTAATCTCCTCCACTGACCTCTAACCTGATCCACAGTAAACATATGCAACGGGCAGGGGACAGAAGATGACATATCAGCATTAATATCTAAACAACTAGCAATAGATGTCATAGGAGCGACCACAGAGGTAGGTGCGGAGGGCACAACCCCTGGTGATGGAAAGACCTGCACAGCGACATCAAAACGGTTATAGAAGTGATTGAACTGATTTGCCCTCCCTTTATCACCGTCAATAACACAGTTCTTCTTCGGCCCACAACCAGTAATAGTCTTCATACCACTCTACACCCCCCTCATATCATTCTCTCTCAACTCAACTTCCCCTCCACCTTCTTCCTATAAGACTCCTTAGCCTCTCGCAAGCAGACTTTGAGGTCCTTCTGTATACTCCACAAAGCCTCCTGATTGTTATCCTTAAAGGCCCGCTTCTTCTCATTAAAGGGTTTCTGTCACCAGATTTGGGCATACTAAACAGGATGGCATTTGCAATGTGCAAATGCCACCTGATGCCCAATCTGGTTTTAATACTGTAAGCAGATCAGCCGTTTTGTTAAAAAAATCACTTTTGTAATATGTAAATTAGGCTTACTAGGTGCAAGAGGCGTTTACCTCGCACCTAGTAATCGCCCTGTTCTAACCTCTAGTGCCGCCTCCTGCTTCCTGATTGACAGGGCCAGGCAGTTTGCTCGATGAGCTGCCGGCCCTGACATCGATCGAAATCCCGCGCCTGCGCCGTGTAGGCTAAATTCTGCGCAGGCGCAGATAGTTCACCCGGCCGCCCGGCTCCTGCCTCTCTCACTGCGCCTGCGCCGTGCGGAGTAAAAGCGGCGCAGGTGCAGTGAGTTCCGCCGGCTCCCGGGTCTCAGTGCGCCTGCGCCGTGCGGAGTAAAATCGGCGCATGCGCAGTGAGTTCCGCCGGCTCCCGGCTCTCTCACTGCGCCTGCGCCGATTACGTCAGAGGACACCCGGAAGAGACGGCGGCCGGCTTCATCGGGGAAGAAGGTGAGTCTCTTCCGGGTGTCCTCTGACGTAATCGGCGCAGGCGCAGTGAGAGAGCCGGGAGCCGGCGGAACTCACTGCGCATGCGCCGATTTTACTCCGCACGGCGCAGGCGCACTGAGACCCGGGAGCCGGCGGAACTCACTGCGCCTGCGCCGCTTTTACTCCGCACGGCGCAGGCGCAGTGAGAGAGGCAGGAGCCGGGCGGCCGGGTGAACTATCTGCGCCTGCGCAGAATTTAGCCTACACGGCGCAGGCGCGGGATTTCGATCGATGTCAGGGCCGGCAGCTCATCGAGCAAACTGCCTGGCCCTGTCAATCAGGAAGCAGGAGGCGGCACTAGAGGTTAGAACAGGGCGATTACTAGGTGCGAGGTAAACGCCTCTTGCACCTAGTAAGCCTAATTTACATATTACAAAAGTGATTTTTTTTAACAAAACGGCTGATCTGCTTACAGTAATAAAACCAGATTGGGCATCAGGTGGCATTTGCACATTGCAAATGCCATCCTGTTTAGTATGCCCAAATCTGGTGACAGAAACCCTTTAAAGGGAGTCTGTCACCACGATTTTGACTATTAAGTTATTTATAGCACTGGATTCAGCTGACTATAAGCATCTCCAAAACGTTATTGTTATAGGGCATAAATGAAGATCTGATGTTAAAAATACCTTTTTTATCAACTGTCAATCTCTTTCTTAAGGAGCCCAAGGGGATGTGCCAGCGATGTTGGAGCCCGGGCACGGCGATTCAGTTGGAGCCCAGGACCGCCCACCTCATTAATATTCACTTCACTGCTTGAAGCAGTGAAGCTCCGGCACGGCTGTAATCCCGCGCAGGCGCAGTACATTAAGTGGTCTGCGCCGTGCGGTCTGCCGGCTACAGCTTCACAGGATGTACTGCGCCTGCGCGGGATTACAGCCGTGCCGGAGCTTCACTGCTTCAAGCAGTGAAGTGAATATTAATGAGGTGGGCGGTCCTGGGCTCCAACTGAATCGCCGTGCCCGGGCTCCAACATCGCTGGCACATCCCCTTGGGCTCCTTAAGAAAGAGATTGACAGTTGATAAAAAAGGTATTTTTAACATCAGATCTTCATTTATGCCCTATAACAATAACGTTTTGGAGATGCTTATAGTCAGCTGAATCCAGTGCTATAAATAACTTAATAGTCAAAATCGTGGTGACAGAATCCCTTTAAGTAGAGCCTTAACACCACTGGTTATCCAGGCCTTATTATTAGGGAAGCAAAGCACAGTTTTCACAGAAACGACAATGTCCATACAAAAGTTCATGTAGTCCATTATACAATGTGTAACCCCCTCAATATAATCACCAAGCGATTCTTGCACAACACTCCATTCAGTGGATTCAAAACAGTCCTTGAGAGCAGCTTCAGCCCCAGGAGACCACTTCCTAAAGGAACGTGTAGTCACATGTTGTCTCGGCACCCGGGACTGATACTGAGGCTGCAAATAAACCAAATTATGGTCTGATTTTCCCAAAGGTGGCAGGGGTATAGCTGTGTATGCATCCTTCACATTAGAATAAAAAAGGTCAATTGTCCTATTTTCCCTTGTGGGACAATCCACGTACTGATAAAAAGCAGTGAGTACAGAGTCCAATCTAACATGATTAAAATCACCAGAGATAGCGATGAAAGCCTCTGGATGCTGCATCTGTAGACCCGCAATAGTTGAATGTACCACTTCACACGCAATTTCCATGTTGGCGCGAGGAGGAACACAAACACAAACAGCAATAGCATGGGACAACTCTCTCGGCAAGTAATACGGTCGAAGGCTCACCGCCAACAGTTCAATATTCCGACAGCAGATCACTTTCTTCACAGTAACATTCCCTGGATTACACCATCTGATGTTCACAAACAACACGAGTCCCCCAGCTTTGCTTTTGCCGCTCTGTTTGCAATCCCGATCCGCTCTCACGGTAGAAAAACCAGGGATGTCCACATTAACATCCGGGACATTGCCAGTTAGCCACATTTCCGTAAAACAAAGCAGACTACATTCGCGGTATAACCGCTGATTACGAACCAGCACCACCAGTTCATCCATTTTGTTAGCCAGGGAGTTGACATTGCCCATTACCACCGAAGGAATAGATGGTTTATATCTCCAACGTTTCTCCATGTGCCTTGCATTAAGCTAAGCACCAGCTCTACGGCCCCTGGGCCTCCTCCTCTGCTGCACTGGAATGGAGTGTCTCTTTCCGGCGTTACCCTCTGACCGCAGCGCTAGCAGCTCCTCTCTAGTAAAAACAATGTTAGTCCTGCACCCATACATGGGAACAAGTTTCATGTCCATACAAAAGAAAAAAACAAACGATAAACCCATGAAATTATTAAATTTATGTAATGGAGGCCGATATGGCACCAGTGAATGTGGTATTTAGTGTTAGGTTCCCGACTTACAGAGATCGCCTTGACGTTTGGCAGACAGGCCCAAATAATTTTGTACAAAAGAATTTGCAAGAATCTCATATTTACAAAATAAGCATAGCATTAGCACCAGAATACTTTATATTACTAAGTAATTACTATTACTTTATTTGGTTTGCAGAGTGCTGTTGCATTGTATATTTTTTGCTTTTGTTGCTTTCAGCCATGGTGACGTGCGACTGCACACTGGGATGTACTGACTGACCCCCCATTTTTCTTTGCAGCAAAATGAAATTATTAACTGTCACATACTCCTGTATATAGTCACTTAAAGGGGTTGTCCGGGTTCACAGCTAAACCCGGACATACCCCTAATTTCACCCAGGCAGCCCGCCTGACTAGGGCATCGGAACATCTCATGCTCCGATGCCCTCCCTTGCCCTGCGATGGATCGCCCAGGGCAAGGGTTTTTTGTTTACATTATACACACTGCCGGGCGGAGGCTTCCGCCCGGCAGTGTGTCCGGTGACGTCACCGGCTGTAATGGGCCGGCTTTAGCGCTGCCCTAGCCGTTTTACTGGCAGCCCGGTTCGTCACCGGAACTGGGCTAAATGCCTTTGCCCTGCGCTAATTAGTGCAGGGCAAAGGAGGGCATCAGAGCATGAGATGCTCCGATGCCCTAGTCAGGCGGGATGCCTGGGTGAAAGTAAGGGTAGGTCCGGGTTCAGCTCTGAACCCAGACAACCCCTTTAAGGGTCTTTCAAACATTTTTTCCCACAACAGAAGTTAAACTTACTGGACTATAATTACCTGTGAGTGACCTAGAAATAGTAGAAAATGGCCAGGTACTGTTTGTATGTATCCTATCTGTGGAATATGATCACAGAATCATTTATACTGGTGCGCCATAAACATCCCTTGTCCAACACTGACCACAGTTATAGTAAAAATAAAAAAGCAACCTAATTGAATATGTCTAGGTTTATTTGTTTCAACCAAGAATGCTCATCATAGACTAGGAGTCAAAGCAAGGTGGACAATGTGTTTCTTTTCAAGGGCCACCTTTAAACCTGTACTGAATATAAAAAAAATATTATATGATAACAAGTAGTGATCTTGGAACCCCTTATAAAGTAGCCTATTTATATATCTCCCACTGTATTTTTGTCGTATTTTTATTTCCTTCCATGTGTACATGTTTCCATAGAAACAGACCAAGTACTTGCGTGCACCAGTTCCCAGGGACCATTTGAATATACATTTTTGGTTAGCAGAATTTATTTCTAAATGTTTTAAATTGCATCTCACTCTGTGCTATTCCGTTTTGACAAAAGCAGTTATTATATGTAGAAACATTTGATTGTGGTTCAATGGGGAGATATTTTATAGATAATTTCCTTTCTATTATGCACACTTAACATCATGCATTCATACAGTCTTGAGAATTCTTTTAAAGGATATTTTCAATGGGAATCTGACATTGTATCAATAGAACAGGCATTTCTGAGAACTCCATAACATAAGATTTCTATTTTAATTACAATGTTTGTTTCTATTAAAAACTTTTAAGTGTTAGTTTAATGTTCATTTTATTTTTCTGCTATTCATTCTAAAAAGCTTTAGG
This sequence comes from Rhinella marina, assembly GCA_900303285.1. Taxonomy (NCBI): domain Eukaryota; kingdom Metazoa; phylum Chordata; class Amphibia; order Anura; family Bufonidae; genus Rhinella; species Rhinella marina. The sequence continues at coordinate 37,967 of ONZH01013498.1, forward strand.
CTTGTAACCTTTGTATTGGGGGAAACGGTGTGATTGTTATAAGGACTCTGTTATATGGACACTGGCATAGACGTTTGTTCTGACTTTCTTATGGCACCGTTATGGCAGACTATATATTCATGCAAATCACCTTTTTAACTATATTGACCTATGTTGATCAAACCCGTCCATCTCTTTGGGTTTGTTTGACCATCTAATGTCTATGTGCTTCTCCCGAGCAGCACCAGTTCTCTAGAATGCCCTACCTCGAGCAATTAGGTCCCCAATATACACGGTTTTAGGAGCTCTTTAAAAACACATATTTTTAGGGAAGACTATGACATTCTCTTAATCGAAGGGGTTGTAAACATATCAGTTATTTGATCAGTTATTTCCATCAGTTATTGTCAGCCAAAACCAGGAGTGGACACTAAACAGAGATCAAGTATAATGAAAAGATCTGCACCTGTTTGGTGTTTTTGACCCACACCTGGTTTTGGCTCACAATAACTGATGGCAATAACTGATGAAATAACTGATATGTGAACAACCCGTAACTCTTCTCCATTCAACCCCACACACCACTCAACCTCATCCTGCAGAGCCTGATCTATCATTCAATTGTACTGACAACACCCCATGCACTCAAAAGCACTACATATATTGGCTGGTGATGGCTCATGCAGCTTTATATTTACTTCCCTATTGTGTTAAGATGGACGGACCATTTGAGTTGTCCAATCCTTTTGCTCTCAAGGAGATAAGCTGCTTGTCACGCTACGGTGTGGGAGGGAAACACCACACCGAGCACACACCGAAACACTACAGTGAGCAGAAGACCGGATCAGCAGGTAAGGAGCCAGTGGCAAGGAATACCACTGGACCAAGTGCACCGGAAATACTAGGGACCAAACCCAGAGGGCAGAAACCCAGTAAGCCCCGTTCTTCACAGAGCCCTAGATGGTAAGGATGCACTTAGCCGAGACTCACTGGCTGCACCTCAAGGATGGTCCCGGTGCACCTGGCAACTTAGCTGCAGATACTGCTGGAAGAAGCACCAGCAGCCCACACACCAAAGGCTGGAACCCAGGCTCATATACTGGAACCCGAACACCGATCAGGACTCAGTACACACAACACACCCAGGAACCAGCTCAACAGCAACAGCTCATAGTTTCACTGTTCCCCCTCCAGGGAACCCTGAAGCCCTCTCACCGAAGGCACATAATACAGGGAATGTCTGGACGCCATGTCAGAAGACACATGGCAGTCACAGACCAAACACCCACCTAGAACATAAACCACACACCACATAACCAGGAAAGGAAGGGAAGACCTCAATGACATATAACGTGGCCACAAGGACTGGGCAGATGGAATCCCAGGAGAGGTGCATAGCTCCAGCACCAACGGAGGCTGGAGCACAACTAACCCACAAGGCTAGCAACAACAGAATAAAAGCACCTAGTGACCACACCCAGGTCAATATGTTAACCCCATGAGAACCAGACAGGGAAGGAGGGAAGGTTACAATAAGAAGGGAACATACTGGCAACCAAAACTACACGTTGCCCCTGGCAACTAGCAACCACAGTATACCACCGAAGCCAGAATGCCAGGGCAGAAACATGAGCAACATGGAAGCTGATCACGGAGAAACCGCGACCGTGACACCACCAATATAAACGTTGCTCCTGGCAACCAGCATACAACCACATCTAGTATGCCAGGGCACAAATGCGAGAAACCAGAAACACGTGTCACTATAACCACATGGTACTTGACACTAAACATGTCACAATAACCACACGGTACGTGACACTTCTGCAGAGGTGTCCGGCAGAGACTTTCTCACCTCTCAAGATGAGGATGCATATCTATAGAATGATCAAAAAAGATAGGTGTCCTCTTGTTTGTCTGACAGTTATCTCATGTGTATGGCCAGCCGTAGAGTGGATTATAATAACCGACAATTCATTTAGTGGTGTTCTTTCTCTAAATTACCAAGTTCATAGTGCTTCAAAAGACAATATTGGAACACAAGACTATGACAAAGGAGAATCAGACAACCCTTAAAGGGGTTGTCTCACAGAACATATTCTACATTTTTCAAATCACCATCTGGATCTGAATACTTTTGTAATGGTAATTAATTAGAAATTTTGCCTAGCCATTGAGCTACTTAATAAAATGTATCTATATAGCACCATCTGCTGTTTGTTCTTTTCCTTATTTATTTTTTTCTAGAGATGAGCGAGCACTAAAATGCTCGGGTGCTCATTATTCGAGTCAAATTTTTCCCGATGCTCGGGTGCTCGTTTCGAATAACGAACCCCATTGAAGTCAATGGGAAACTCCAGCATTTTTTGCAGGGGACCGGAGCTCTGCATAGGGAAGGTTGCGTGAAAACCTGGAAACCTCAGAAAATGATGGAAACACCACGGAAATGGACAGGAAACAGCAGGGGCAGCATGCATGGATGCCTCTGAGGCAGCCTAATCGTACCATTATGCCAAATTCTGGGCAACAGCCTGGTGGTGACCCTCAAGACAATTGTGCTGACCCAGACCAAGATGGGCAAGGCACATGCCCATCACATGTTAGTAAAGCACCCAACTAGGTGCAACGAAGGTCCATCACCGCCTGCGGGTGACACCACTGCTCATGCTGGCACTGTTGTCCTATCCCCCGCCCCACAACGCAGGCATAAGCCTGACACTGCGTGGTGACAGCTTGGTGACCAAGTTAGATTGAGGTAGCAGGTGAACCACCCAAAAATTTACCCTGACACAGCATGGCGGTGAACCCAGAGTGACCAAGTGAGACTAAGGTAGCAGGTGAAGCACTTAAAATGTTACCCTGACACGGAATGGCGGTGAACGTCAGACGCCGCCTGCATGAGATTAGGGATAGAGCTGCTGTCTGTCAGGGAGAGTGTTATGGCCTCAATTTAGATTTTGGTTAGGCAGGAATCACCCACAAAGAACCCAACAGCCCTTCTAAGGGCTACAAGCACCATTTTTTTTGGTCTCCTCCTGGCTGCTGGCTAGGACTTGAAGTGCAGCTACCGCCATCTTGTTTGCCCAATTTTAGGGCGTGAAATTAGAATGTGGTTAGGCAGGAATCATCCAAAAAGAACCCAACGGTCCTTCTAAGAGCTACAACGACCTTTTTTTTTGGCCTCCTCCTGGCTGCTGGCTGGGACTTGTAGTGAAGCTACCGCCAACTTGGTTGCACTCTGTGCACAGCGACTGGTAGCAGAAGGGACAGCATGTGGTCCACACAGACCCAAAAGAAATTGCCCAAAGTCCTCTCAGTACTCATTTGTGCTGCTGCTGTAACTTGGCTTGCTGAGATCTGTAGTAAAGTCTAGGGAAAACATTTTTTCTCTCAGTTATATATCCTACAGTGCAGTACATATTTCTGTCATGTGCTGCACACTAGCCAGAGTCTAGAAAATATACATTTTTTCTCTCATTCATATATCCTACAGTGCAGTAAAAAATTGTGTGGTGTGCGTTACACTAGCGGCAGTCTAGAGAATATGTTTTTTCTCTCAGATACATTTAATACAGTCCAGTGAAAAATTCTGTGATGTGTGGTACACTATCCGCAGTCTAGAGAATGCGTTTTTGGCCTCAGATATTAATTTGACAGTTTAGTGATTACACAAAATGTTGAACCCAAGGGCTAAGGGTCGAGGACGTGAGCGTCCAAGTGATGCAGGGGGACAGAGGCCGTGGTCCTGGGCAGGTTGACACAGTACCTACTGATGAGGGAGCAGTGGAACGCCGCAGAGTTTCGCTCCCTAGCTTCATCTTGCAACTTACAAGGTCACGTGGTACACCACTATTGAAACCACAACAGTGCGAACAGGTGATGACGTGGATAGCGGATAATGTGTCCAGTAATTTTTCCACCACGCAGTCTTCCACACAGTCCACCCACTTTAGCAAAGGGAGTAGACCTCTGGCTCCTCCAGCTCAACCTCCTTCCCCACAGCCTGCCCCCCCCCATGGAAAATATGGATTCATATCCGGCATACTCACAGGAAGTCTTTTCAGGACCCTACCCAGAGACACAAACCAATGCTCAACAGCAACCTGAGCAGTTGCTTTGTCCTGATGCCCAAAATTTAGAACTTTCGCAGTCTGTGGGTGATAAGAGTGTGGACTTCTGTGCTTCTGAGGGGGAGGCAAGTGCAGCACCAGAACAGGTTGGAAGAGGCAGTGGGGTGGCCAGAGGGAGAAGCAGGGCCAGAGCAAGTAAATCAGCAACTGTTTTACGGAGTGAAGCTCCCGTGCCGAGGCCTAGATTTTCGCAAGTCTGGAGGTTCTTTAAAGAAAGTGAGGATGATCAACGGACTGTGCTGTGCACCCTGTGCCACACCAGGATCAGCAGGGGAGCTGCCACTACCAGCCTAACCACTACCAGCATGCGCAGGCATATGAGTGCTAAACACACGACTCAATGGAACCAAGGCCGTTCACCTCCTGTGGATCACACCACTGCTCCTTTCCCTGTGTCACATGCTGGCTTGGCGATTAAAACCCCCGCCCAGGACCCCGGCACGAGCGCCTCCCACCCTACAACCACCCCTTCACCTCCACGATCCTCCACACCCTACACCTATGTGTCCCAGCGAAGCCTTCAGCTGTCTTTGTATCAGACATTGGAGCGCAAGCGCAAGCGCAAACACAAATACAATTCCACCCACCCACATGTACAAGCCCTAAACATCCACATTTTAAAACTGCTGAGCCTGGAGATGCTGCGATATATATTGGTAGAGACTGAGGCTTTCCACAACCTGATGGCGGTGGCTGTCCCTCGGTACTTGGTCCCCCACTATTTTTCACAATGTGCCATCCCAGCCCTACACCAGCACGTGTCAGAGAACATCATCCGTGCCCTGACCAACGCGGTTACTGAGAAGGTCCACCTAATCACGGACCCTTGGACAAGTGCTGGCGGGCAGGGACACTATATCTTCCTGGCGGCACATTGGATTAACTTGGTGGAGGCTGGGACCGAGTGTGACCCTGGCGCCGCTCATGTACTGCCCAAACCGAGGATTGCGGGGCCTACCTCGATCACGGTTCCTCAGACTTATTATGCCTCTTCCTCCAACCCCTCCTCCTCCTACTCTCAAATACAATCTGTGAGCACGGCGCCTTCAGTCGGTAGCTCTAGGCGCAGCAGCAGTTCCGTGGGTAAGTGCCAACAAGCGGCGCTGAAACTGCTGAGCTTAGGTGACAAGAGGCACACCGCCCAAGAGCTGTTACAGGGCATCACAGCGCAGACCGATCTTAGGCTGGTGCCGCTGAAACTCAAACCAGGAATGGTTGTGAGTGACAACGGGCAAAACCTGGTGGCGGCTCTGCAACTCGGCAGGCTCACACATGTGCCATTATACACCAATACTATTTCCCAAAGTAACAATAACCCATATAAACACTGCATATAAAACCTTCCTGGCCCATGTGTTCAATCTTGTGGTTCAGCGGTTCCTTACGACCTACCCCAATTTGTCTGATTTGCTCACGAAGGTGCGACGCATCTGGGCGCATTTCCACAAGTCAACAACAGATGCTGCCACTCTCAGGGCAGTGCAACGGCGCTTACAACTGACTGCTCACCGGCTGTTGTGCGACGTGCCCACACAATGGAATTCCACATTACACATGTTACCCATGGTTTACCAGCAGCGCAGAACAATTGTAGACTACCAGATGACAACTTCCACAAGAACTGGTAGTCAGGTTAGTCAGCTTCTTCAAGTGTACAATGAGGAGTGGACGTGGATGTCTGATATCTGTCAGGTGTTAAGGAACTTTGAGGAGTCAACACAGATGGTCAGCAGCGATGCCGCCATTATCATCGTCACCATCCCGCTGCTTTGTCTGCTGAAAAAGTCACTGCTCAGCATGAAGTCAGAGGTTTTGCGCTTGTCACAGGAGATGGGGGAAGAAGATACATTACTTGATAGCCAGACCACCCTCAGGTCTGTTTCTCAGTGCGAATTCGAGGAGGAGGAGGATGAGGAGGAAGAGGAGGAAGAAAAGGAGACTGAAGAAGGTACCTATGCTCATTCCTTCTTATCTGTTGAGTGTGTATGGGCTAAAGAGGAGAAGTTGGAGGAGGAGGAGGAAATGGAGAGTCAGCCTATTGAGGAGATTAGTGCGTGTTGGGACTCTGGCGCACATGGCTGATTTCCTGTTAGGATGCCTTTCCCGTGACCCTCGCGTTAGAAGCATTTTTGACAACACCGATTACTGGGTGTTCACCCTCCTGGACCCCCGGTACAAGCATAACTTTTCCACTCTCATTCCTGTAGAGGAAAGGAGTATGAGAGTGAATCAATATCAACAGTCCCTAGTGCACAAGCTGAAACTATCCTTTCCATCTAACACCGCTAGTGGCAGAGGACGTAGTTCTGTGGGCCAACTAGCGGGGAGAGGAGGGGAGCAGGCAGCTTGTCAAGCACTGGAAGGGGAACACTCTCCAAGGCCTTTGCAAGTTTTATGGCACCCCAGCAAGACTATGTAACCTGTCCCCCAGTAGGTGGGAGCTGTTCAGAAAGATGGTGAGGGACTACCTAGGTGACCATATTGGGTTGCAAAGCTGGACACGTTGCCCAAACTGGCGCTGTACGCCTTGGAGGTGCTGTCCTGCCCTGCTGCTAGCGTGTTGTCAGAGCGGGTCTTCAGTGCAGCTGGTGGCATCATCACTGATAAGCGTACACGCCTGTCAACTGACAGCACTGACAGGCTGACGATTATTGAAATGAATAAAGCCTGGATTTCACCGGAATGCAAATCTCCACCGGGGGAAAGCAGCTCAACATGAAGATTCTTCATGTATCCTCTCCTCTCCTCCTCCTCCTCTTCGAACACAAATGCTGAGCCAACAGGCAATGTTTCTGAGGGCCAACTGGCGATCTTTACAAACAATGTTTACGAAGGGCCACCTACAGGCCCTCTCTCCAATAATTTTTTTAGAAGCGTCAACTACAGACACTCAAAAACAATTTTTCAGGAGGGTCAACTACAGACACTCCTAAACAATTTTTGGGAGGCTCACCTACAGCCATTTAACTACAATGTCAGTCTGACCAAGGCATTGGTGGTGTCACCGCCATGCTGTGTCAGTGTACAATTTTATGTGCTTCACCTGCTACCTGAGTGTAACTTGGTCACTCTGGGTTCACCGCCATGCTGTGTCAGTGTAAAATTTTATGTGCTTCACCTGCTACCAGAGTGTAACTTGGTCACTCTGGGTTCACCGCCATGCTGTGTCAGGGTAAAATTTTATGTGCTTCACCTGCTACC
>ONZH01013499.1:0-14691 GCA_900303285.1 Rhinella marina
GGAGAGAGGGGGCGGTGAGCTTACTTCTATTTCCAATAAGGAAGAGAGAGGGCTGTGACCTTACCACTTATCCTGTAAGAGAGAGGGGGCGGTGACCCTTACCACTATATCCATGGGAGAGACAGGGGGCGGTGACCCTTACCACTAATCCTGTAAGGGAGAGAGGGGCGGTGACCCTTACCACTATATCCAGTAAGGGAGAGAGGGAGCGGTGACCATTGCCACTATATCCACTAAGGGAGAGAGGGAGCAGTGACCCTTACGCTATATCCACTTAAGAGAGAGAGAGGGAGCAGTGACCCTTACCCTATATCCAGTAAGGAAGAGAGGGAGCGTGACCCTTACCGCTATATCCAGTAAGGAGAGAGGAGCGGTGACCCTTACCGCTATATCACTAAGGAGAGAGGAGGTGGGGAGAGAGGATGGTGACCTTACCGCTATATCCACTAAGGGAGAGAGGGAGCAGTGACCCTTACGCTATATCCACTAAGGAGAGAGGGAGCGGTGACCCTTACTGCTATATCCAGTCAGGAGAGAGGAGGGTGCCCTTACTGGACAGGTAGAGAGGAGCGGTGACCCTTACCGTATATCCACAAGGGAGAGAGGGAGTGGTGACCCTTACCGCTATATCCACTAAGAGAGAGGGAGCAGTGACCCTTACCGCTATATCCACTAAGGGAGAGAGGAGGGTGACCCTTACCTCTATATTCAGTAAAGAGAGAGGGGGCGGTGACCCTTACCGCTATATCCAGACAGGTAGAGAGGGAGCGGTGACCCTTACCGCTATATCCACTAAGGGACAGAGGGAGCGGTGACCCTTACCACTATATCCACTAAGGGAGAGAGGGAGCGGTGACCCTTACCGCTATATTCAGTAAGGGAGAGAGGGGCTGGTTACCCTTACCGCTATATCCAGTAAGGGAGAGAGGGAGAGGTGACCCTTACCACTATATCCAGTAAGGGAGAGAGGGAGCGGTGACCCTTTCTGGTATATCCAATAAGGGAGAGAGGGAGCGGTGAGCCTTACTTCTATTTCCAATAAGGAAGAGAGAGGGCTGTGACCCTTACCTCATATCCTGTAAGGGAGAGAGGGGGCGGTGAGCCTTACTTCTATTTCCAATAAGGAAGAGAGAGGGCTGTGACCCTTACCTCTATATCCTGTAAGGGAGAGAGGGGGCGGTGACCCTTACCACTATATCCAGTAAGGGAGAGAGGGGGCGGTGACCCTTACCACTATATCCTGTAAGGGAGAGAGGGGGCGGTGACCCTTACCACTATATCCAGTAAGGGAGAGAGGGAGCGGTGACCCCTTTGTTCGCTGGGTTCCACACTCCTGTGTCTCAGACCTCTGTGAATCAGCTCTTAACCACATTAGGACTATTCCAGGAGGCAGTGGCCTGGTGGTTCCCCTGCAGCAAAGACCAGATCACTGTTAAAGGGTGAAAACAAGGAAGCCATAAGGATAATGCCTTTAGGTTTAGCCAAATCTCATGGTTGGCATAGTGGTTTCACACCCATTGTTCGTAATAGACATAGGGAGTGTGACCCTCGCGTTAGCCTCTTCTAATACCCACCTTAGCTGAGGCTTAATAATGTCTCCTTACTTGATGTCCAGCCCTGGGTTCCTCCATTTAGTACCCACTGGTGCAGTCTGTATGGAGTCCTGTCCTGGCAGGGAACGGACCTGCGTTCCAGAACTTGGATCATACATCCCACCCTGTCCAATATCCTAATTGCTTGGAGCAGTGCAGACTGTGCACACACCTGCTTATAGAATAATAGCTGCCGGCTGTCTGCTTGTTAACCCTATAGGTGACGCAGCCTGCTATGGTTTTCTATGTTACAGTCGGCTCACACAGAACGTCTCCCCTGATGAACCCCAGGATGACTCGGGGACTCGCGATGAGACGCTGGGACCAGGTTTATTTAGGTATTTTTTGTGGCTACATTGTATCTGTGTGAGGAGAGTGTTTACTACCATAGATACATTGTAACTAATCTAATACATTGTAACTGATCTTATACATTGTAACTGATCTCTAATACATTGTAACATTATGTACTCACCACTAGAACTTAACCTTAATATTAGGGATTTATGGATCATCTCTTGGTCTTCAATCCTCAGGAGCTTTTTAGTATGGTGGATGATGAAGTAAGCTATACAGATTTGGGTGCAGAGCAGGGCTACCGTAGCTGTCAGGGTGAGTACAAGCATCTCCAATATGTTTCCTCAGTCAGGTTTTTATTATTTGAACTTCTTGCATTTTAGGAAACAAATAAATGTTATGTTTGATCTCTTGGCATCAATGAGGATTTAACCATAATTGGTATGACTCAATGTTTTATGGTGGATTCTAAGGTACAGGAATAAATAGGCTTAACAATGGTTAAGTGAATAAAAGGTTTACTAAGCAAAGAAAAAGAATTTTACAGAAAAGACAAATACAGATAAGATGCTGATCACCAACAGCATAAAGAAGGCTGCTGTCAGCCAGTGCTCAGGTTAGTGAATACAAGAGATCAGGTCGTCTTCTTCTATAATGTCTATTATAGGTAGAGAACTTATATACCCCCGGTAACCCCCGGATGATTCCAGTGTATTGTGCAGAACCGTGAGCAGTGAATTCAGACTTTAGTAATGAGGCCTTGTGATAATTTATAATAAAAGATACCACATAACAATAGTGTCTGTATCTGTTCACTAGTAAAAACTGTCAGAAAACTGTATACAGAGCCAAGTGCAGCACCAAGACTGTAATACCAGGTGTCCTGTGATCGAGAGATCAAGATCTGTAAAAACATGTGTGATGTATAATATGTCACATAATAAAGTTTGATCTGTAATAACAGGTGACATAGCATAGGGGTTTAAACTATACAAACATGTGTCCTGCAATAAGATTCTTCTTGTAATTAGGTGTGTCCTATAATGAGGTGTTGCCTGTAATAAGGAGTACCCTGTAGTTCGTGTGCCCTGTATTGTGGGGGTTGTCCCTGTCACCTCCTCCGGATCCTCCTATAAGTAGCTCATTACTGGAAGGTGCAGCTTGCGGAGGGTCTGGAGCAAGTGAAGCTGTAGACTTGCACATGGCGTCCAGTTCCAATTCCATGGAGGTTCTGCCTCTGGCCGCCTCTTCTCCTCCGGTGTTGCTCAGCTTTGAGGAATTGCTCCATGAGGCCGGTGGATTTGGTAAATTTCAGCTCCGCATATTACTGATCCTGAGCCTTGTCCGGATCGTTGTTCCCCTCCATTTCCTCCAGCACAACTTCATCTCTGCTGTGCCACCCCATCACTGCACCATCCCCAACCACAGGAGACCCAACAACCATAGCCACGAAGACCTTCTACTCATCAACCTCCCCCAGAACCCAGACGGCTCCTTCAGCTCCTGTGAGATGTTCTCCGAGCCGCTCCAGAACACATCCCAAGGAGAGAACAGCTCCACAGTGCAGAGCTGTGACCATGGCTGGGACTATGACCGCTCCATGTTCTCCTCCTCCACAGTCACAGAGGTAAACAGGGGCAGGGACCTACAGGCAGGATGTGTGTGAATGTCCCCCGAGGAATCACAGACCCCAAGGCAAGAGGGGTGCACGATACGGAGAGAGGGCTGCACTATAAGGAGAGAGGGGAGAACCGTAAGAGGGGTGCACAATATGGAGAGAGGGGTGCACTATAAGGAGAGAGGAGAGAACCGTAAGAGGGGTGCCCAATACGGAGAGAGGGGTTCACTATAAGGAGAGAGGGGAGTACCGTTAGAGGGGTGCACAATACGGAGAGAGGGGTGCACTATAAGGAGAGAGGAGAGAACCGTAAGAGGGGTGCACTATAAGGAGAGAGGGGAGAACCGTAAGAGGGGTGCCCAATACGGAGAGAGGGATGCACTATAAGGAAAGAGGGGAGAACGTAAGAGGGGTGCACAATATGGAGAGAGGGGTGCACTATAAGGAGAGAGGGGAGTACCGTTAGAGGGGTGCCCAATAACGGAGAGAGGGATGCACTATAAGGAAAGAGGGGAGAACCGTAAGAGGGGTGCACAATACGGAGAGAGGGGTGCACTATAAGGAGAGAGGGGAGTACCGTTAGAGGGGTGCCCAATACGGAGAGAGGGGTGCCCAATACGGAGAGAGGGATGCACTATAAGGAGAGAGGGGTGCACAATAAGGAGAGAGGGGAGAACTATAAGGAGAGCCGGTAAACAGGGGCAGGGACCTACAGGCAGGATGTGTGTGAATGTCCCTGAGAAAACACAGACCCCAAGGCAAGAGGGGTGCACAATACGGAGAAGAGGGATGCACTATAAGGAGAGAGGGGAAAACTATAAGGATAGAGGGCGTGCCACTATAAGGTGAGAGGGGAGAACCATAAGCAGGGTACACGATATGGAGAGAGGGGTGCAATATAAGGAGAAAGGGTGCAGCATAATAAGAGAGAGAGTTGCACCACAAAAAGAGAAAAGTACATATAAGTAGAGAGGCAAAATAAGGAGAGAGGGAGACTGACAGAGGGGTGCACTATAAGGATACTGGAGAGCATTATAAAGATATATGGTGTATGGGTAGAGGGGTATTATAAGGATTAAAGGGGGGGGTAATTTAAGAGAATAGGAGGGGGGTATTATAAGGATAGAGGGTATTATAAGGATAGGGGGTATTATAAGGAAGAGGGGTATTATTAAGGATAGGGGGTATTATAGGAGTAGAGGGGGTATTAGGATAGAGGGGTATATAAGGATAGAGGGGTATTATAAGGATAGAGGGGGTATTATAAGGATAGGGGGTATTATAAGGTAGGGGGTATTATAAGGAGTAGAGGGGTATTATAAGGATAGAGTATTATTAGGTATTATTATAGGATATTAGGATAGGGGTATTATAAGGATAAGGATTGGAGGGGTATTATAAGGATAGAGGGGTATTATAAGGAAGATTATAAGGGGGGATATAAGGATAGCGGGGTATTATAAGGATAGAGGAGTATTATAAGGATAGAGGGGTATTATAAGGATAGAGGGTATTATAAGGATAGAGGGAGTATTATAAGGATAGAGGGAGTATTATAAGGATAGAGGGGTATTATAAGGATTAGGGGGTATTATAAGGATAGAGGGGTATATTAGGATAGAGGGTATTATAAGGATAGCGGGGTATTTAAAAGGATAATAAGGGTTATAGAGGATAGAGGGTGTAATATAAGGATAGGATAGAGGGGGTATTATAAGGATAGAGGGTATTATAAGGATAGAGGGGGGGGTATTATAAGGATAGAGGGAGTATTATAAGGATAGAGGATTATAAGGATAAGGATAGGTATTATAAGGATTGAGGGGGTATTATAAGGATAGAGGAGGTATTATAAGGATTTAGAGGGGGTATTATAAGGATAGGGGAGTTTATAGATCAGGGGGGTACTATAAGGATTAGGGGGTATATAAGGATTAATGGGTATTATAAGGAGAGAGGGGGGGGTATTATAAGGATAGAGGGTATTATAAGGATAGCGGGGTATTATAGGATTAGAGGGTTATTATTAGGATAGAGGGTTATTATAAGGATAGGGGGGTATTATAAGGATAGAGGGTTATTATTAGGATAGAGGAGTATTATAAGGATAGTGGGGTATTATAACGATAGAGGGGTATTATAACGATAGAGGTGTATTATAAGGATAGAGGGTGTATTATAAGGATAGTGGGGGTATTACAAGGATAGAGGGGGTATGATAAGTACAGGGTGTATTATTTGGTTAGTGGGGGATTATATAGAGATTGGAGCAGTAGGAATAACTGAGGGGCAGAATGTTTTCCCATCCTGCAGTAATTAGCCATTGCTTTCCTTGTTATGACATTATCATTAGTAATTAACCCCTTCTCTGTTACACAGTGGGATCTGGTCTGTGAGAGGAAAGGGTTAAGCTACCTGCTGGCCACCTTCTTTTTCATCGGAGTGATGATGGGGGCTGTTGTCTTTGGATACCTGTCTGACAGGTGAGTAAATAATGAGGGTGGTGAGTACCGGTCAAACACAGACCATCACAATCCATGGAACAGAGAAGCGAGCAGCTCTGTGGGGACTGATCCGGTCCCCTCATCATGCAGGAGCGGGGCCCTTGGTATAAGCAGTGTGTGGCCCTTTGTTTCTCTTTATATTATTATACGTAATGTCTGGAAAAGAAAATGTTTGCTGTGATCACTGCTGAAAATGAGAGTCTAACTCCCCCTGCAGCAATAGTCCAGTAGTCCAGGGTGTATGTCTTGAGGTGTGACCTCGGTGGAGAGGACACGAGCCTTCTCCTGACCCTCTAATGGTTCTGGTCTGTATAACACTGGTACCTGACATGTTCACATTTTATGATTGAGGTCTCTGGTCTCTGTGAAATTCCATCTTACTGGTTTTATGGCTACAATCTCCTGACCTGTCTCTGGAAAAGACATAGACACAGTGATGATCTCCTACAGGAATGTGAAGGGAGGGGTCGCTACCCCTAACAATAATTCTGATATCTGGATACCTCTATCACCAAATCCTTGGTGATCTCGGGTAGTGAGGGATTAATGACCACATCCATGGTGATCTCTGGCACTGTGGGGTTAATGACCACATTCCTGGTGGTCTAGGGCAGTGAGAGGTTAACTAAAACATCCCTATCGATCTGCCGATTTAATGGGCTTTTTATACCGTCCCCTGTGCTCTAATTCAGGTACAGTTTACAGGGGTCCTCCAACTCCAGCAGATGGCAGTCATCACGTAGATACAGATAATTCCAGACCCTTCCTAATGTATTGTGATTCTCCATGTTGCCTCCTTTGCTGTCTGGATTCTTTTCCCCATCACATTATAGACAGCTTGTTTCCATGGTTACGACCATCATGTAATCCAGCAGTGGTGGTCGTGTTTGCACATTATAGGACAGGCGCCTCTCTCTCTGGTAGCTAGGACCATGGGAATGCGCATAGGGGGGCGTCTTTTGGTATAGCGTGCAAGCACGGCCACAGCTACTGGATTACAGAGTGGTCATAACTAGAGATGAGTTTTCATTTCTAAAAAATGTAATCCAGATGGTTCACCGAATTTCCTAGAAAGATTTGATTCAAATTTATTTGTGATGAATCGCGTTATAAACCATCTATTTCCCGGCTGCAGAGAGCGTGTATAGCGGTGTAGAACACTGTGCAGTGCAGTAACACTAGGAGTCTGCTGTGGTAGTGGAGCAGTACTGGGAGTCAGTATGACAGGCAGATGACAGGCGTCGCTCTTAGAATCACTGCACATTTATGGGGCCAAAACTGATTAAATAACTCAAGTGTGAACTCACCCTTACAGGTCGATGTTAGTGTCAAGAAGAAGCGCACTCTTTTTACACCATCGTCAGCTGACTCCACATAGGCTTCTACGTAACCTGTTCTGTTACAGGCTGAGACAAGTAGAGTCCCCCTGACTGAATGGTGAGGGTGGAAATTGCATGAGTCACTAACACAGTGGCCCAGTCAAGTATAGCATTCCCCCATCCCCCCACTCAGTGCTAACTGCCTGCTATTGCTACCTCCGTGAACTCCTGCACCGCTACTTCTTTCTGGACAGGTAGGCTTCTGCGTACTGGGTGGTCTGCCCCGGGCACTTTTGTTTCCCGACCTCCCACTGGTGCCACCCTGCTGGCTCAGCCGCTGCCTCACGCGTAAGCTGCCCCCCTTCCCTCCTAATGATTATGATGAAACCCCCTCTTCATCAGGCTCTCACGTGTGATCGGCTACATCATTATCCACTACACATCATTGATGTCACCCGAACCAGTCTCTGGGCCACATTCCTGACTGCTCACAACACCAGCTCCCACGTGACACTCATTGTCACTAGTTGCCTACCTACTGGAGGAAGCAGCAGATCTCTCCTCACATCTTGGCTGGGCAGTAGCTGCTGACTGTCTTCTAGCAGCTAGAAAAGTGCAGTCCCTGCACTCTCCGTATAGTGTCGATAATGCCTCCATATTATATACCTACACTATCTATAAGCTGTCCCTGCTCTCTCCCTATAGTGTGGATAATGCCTCCCTATCATAATCCTACACTATCTCTAACAAGTCCTCGAACTCTCCCAATAGTGTGGATACAGCCTCCCGATTACATCCCTACTATATCTTTAAGCTGTCCCTGCTCTTTCCCTATAGTGTGGATAATGGCTCCCTATTATATCATTACACTATCTCTAAGCTGTCCCTTATCTCCCCCTACAATGTGGATAATGCCTCCCTATTATATCCCTACACTATCTTTAAACAGTACCAAACTCTCCCTATTGTGTATAAAGCCTCCCTATTATATCCCTACACTATCTCTAAGCTGTCCCTGCACTCTCCCTATTGTGTATAAAGCCTCCCTATCATAAACCTACACTATCTCTAAACAGTCCCCAAACTCTCCCTATAGTGTGGATAAAGCCTCTCTATTATATCCCTACACTATCTCTAGGCTGTCCCTGCACTCTCCATATAGTGTGGATAATGTCTCCCTATTATATCTCTACACTATCCCTATGCTGTCCCTTTTCTCCTGCTATAATGTAGATAATGCCTCCCTATTATATCCCTACACTATCACTAAGCTGACCCTGCTCTCCCCCTACCGTGTGGATAATGCCTCCCTATTATATCCCTACACTATCTTTAAACAGTCCCCAAACTCTCCCTATAGTGTGCATAATGTCTCCCTATTATATGTCTACACTATCTCTATGCTGTCCCTTTTCTCCTGCTATAATGTAGATAATGCCTCCCTATTATATCCCTACACTATCACTAAGCTGTCCCTGCTCTCTCCCTATTGTGTGGATAAAGCCTCTCTATTATATCCCTACACTATATCTAATCTGCCCCTGCTGTCTCCCAATAGTTTGGATAAAGTCTCCCTATTATATCCCTACACTATCTTTAAACAGTCCCTGTACTCTCCCTATAGTGTGGATAAAGCCTCAATATTATATCCCTACACAATCTCTATGCTGTCTCTGCTCTCCCCAATTATGTGAATAATGCCTCCCTATTATATTCCCTACACTATCACTAAGCTGTCCCTGCTCTCTCCCTATAGTCTGGATAATGCCTCCTGATTATATCCCTACATTATCTCTAAGCTGTCCCTGCACTCTCCCTATAGTGTGCATAATGCCTCCCTATTTTAACCGTACACTATCTCTAAGCTGTCTCTGCTCTCTCCCTATAGTATGGATAATGCTTCCCTATTATATCCCTACACTATCTCTAGGCTGTCCCTGCACTCTCCCTATAGTGTGGATAATATCTCACTATTATATCTCTACACTATCTCTATGCTGTCCCTACTCTCCCCCTATAATGTGGATAATGCCTCCCTATTATATCACTACACTATCTCTAAGCTGTCCCTGCTCTCTTCCTATAGTGTGGATAAAGCCTCCCTATTATATCCCTACACTATCTCTAAGCTGTCCCTGCTCTCTCCCTATGGTCCTTATCCTTTCCCTACTCTACGAATGATCTTTCCCTAAACTGCTCAATCATTTTTTTTGGCGGAATAAAGTCTTTCCTAACAATGTCCCTAGCGCCTATAACGTCTCTCCCTGCACTAAATACACTGGAAAATGGCAGAGACCAAGATGGCTGAGGGTATTTATAGGGCTGTGACATCACAGGGGCTGGCTGGCTGCTGATTGGCTGCATGCATGTCATTGTGGGTGATACCTCTTTCCCAGAGTTCTTAGTTCCTCGTTCTAACATGTGCAATTTAAAAAAAAAAGTGATTTGCTACCACAAAGCGCAAGGAATGTTTTCCTGAAATTCGGATTGAATTCCACTCCAATTCAATTTCGATTTGCTCATCTCTAGTCGTAACCATGGAAACGACCAGTGTATAATGTGATGGACAAATGAATGAAGATAGCAAAGGAGGCAATACGGAGAATCACAGTCCATTATAACACAGTGCACTGTCCACGTCTTTTGCGGCCCAATAAATATGGTCGTCTGAATGGACCCTAATTGAGTATGATTGCATGACAAGTGAACCAACCCCTTCAATGACAACATTTTTTATAGCATTCACCTTAGGGGGTAGGTTATAAGATATTTTTATATAGCAGGTTATTATGGATGCGGCAATACCTATTATGTCTATTTTTCACATTTTATTTTAGTTTTACACAATAAAAGCATTTTTGGAAAAAAAAATCCTGTTTTAGTGTCTCCATTTTCTGGGCATTATAAACACGACAGTGCAGCCCTGATCTCCTCAACACTCACTGAAGAGATCAGAGCTGCACTGCTGAATGCTCTGCTGACCAATCGCAACGATCCAGAGGCAGGGATGGCACTGATTGGTCCCCTGCCAGGTGCCCAGACAGCTCTGCTGTCCATGACACCCATTCAGATGCCGCAAGTGGTGATACCCCTGGTGGTCTAGGACAGTGATGGGTTAATGATAACATCCCTGCTAATGTAAAGCAGTTGGCGATTAATAATACCATCCCAGGTGGTCTAGGGCAGTAAAGGTTTAATGTTAACACCTCAGGTGGTCTAGGATAGTGAAGGTTTAATGATAACCCTCTATGTGGTCTAAGGCAGTGAAGGTGTAATAACACCTCCAGAGGTCTATGATAGTGAAGGTTTAATGATAACACCTCCGGTGTTCTAGGGCAGTGAAGGTTTAATGATAACACCTCAGGTGGTCTAGGATAGTGAAGGTTTAATGATAACCCTCTATGTGGTCTAGGGCAGTGAAGGTTTAATGATAACACCTCAGGTGATCTAGGGCAGTGAAGGTTTAATGACAATACCACAGGTGGTCTAGGTCAGTGAAGGTTTAAAGTGTAACTGCCATTTCTTTACCATAAATGAAATTCCTAACATATGAATGGCAGATATTCATGAAGATTCATTTTCAGTTAATTTTACCTTTCCGACGTCTCTATTCAGCTCTTAGCAACCCTATTTCCCTGTGTCTCTAATTCAGCATCTTCCTAAGATGGCCTCTGATGCAATTCCTGTGGTAATCTTTGCCCTGTCCTTGAGGCCATCCTGTATTTCCCTCACTTCCCATAAGCCTTTGCTCTCCTCACATGAACTAACAAGACCAATCAGAATGCAGAAAAACCTCCCCAACTAACCCAAAGCAGTAAGTATCCTCTCACATACAGCTGACCAGATACAGACAAGACCAATCAGAATGCAGATAACCTCCCCACTACCCCAGAGCACGGGTGTATCCTCTCACATACAGCTAACCAGAGACAGACAAGACCAATCAGATCATATATCCCCCCCATCCCACCCTCACATTCAGCTGACAGATAAGACAAGACAATAGAATGCAGATAACCTCCCCATACCCCAGACAGTGTGTATCTCTCACGCGCAGACAAGACAACAAGACCAATCAGAATGCAGATAACCTCCCCCACTACCCCACAGCAATGCTGCTCCTCCTCACATACAGCAACCAAGACAGACAAGACCAAATCAGAAACCTCCCCCACTTACACCTTGTACCCACACCTAACCAGAGCACAGAGAACAATCAGAACAGATCCCTTTCAGTACCCAAGCTGTGATCCTCTCACATACAGCTACCAGATATACAAAAATCGTCAGATCAGACCCCCACAACGTGCTGAAATACCTCCACTCAGCTAACAAACTCAGATCACAACCATGTATCTAACCCCTCACCACCCCTACACGCACCCTCAAGACACGACCAGAGACGACAAGCCAGAATCGATAACCTCCCCCACTTACACAGAGCAGTGTGTATCCTCTCAAATACAGCTAACCAGAGACAGACAAGACAATCAGAATGCAGATAACGTCACCCACTACCCCAGAACAGTGTGTATCCTCTCAAATACAGCTAACCAAAGACAGACAAGACCAATCAGAATGCAGATCCCTCCCCCACTACCCCAGAGCAGTGTGTATCCTCTCAAATACAGCTAACCAGAGACAGACAAGACCAATCAGAATGCAATCCCTCCCCCACTACCCCAGAGCAGTGTGTATCCTCTCACATACAGCTGACAAGATATAGACAAGACCGATCAGAATGCAGATAACCTCCATCACTACCCCAGAGCAGTGTGTATCCTCTCACATACAGGTAACCAGAGACAGACAAGACCAATCAGACTACAGATAACATCCCCCACTACCCTAGATCGGTGGTATCCTATAACATACAGCTAACCACAGACAGACAAGACCAATTAGAATACAGATAACCTCCCCCACTACCCCACAGCAATGTGTATCCTCTCAAATACGGCTAACCAGAGGACAGACAAGACCAGAATACAGATAACCTCCCCCACTACCTCAGAGCAGTGTGTATCCTCTCACATACAAAAACCCAGAGACAGAAAGTACCAATCAGAATGCAGATAACCTCCCACACTACCCTACATTCTGATTGGTTTTGTCTGTCTTTGGTTAGCTGTATATGAGAGGATATCCACCGCTCTGGGGTAGTGGGGGAAGTTTTCTGCATTCTGATTGGTCCTGTCTGTCTTTGGTTAGCTGTATGTGAGAGGATTACACACTGCTCTGTGGTAGTGGGGGATGTTATGCTGCATTCTGATTGGTCTTGTCTGTCTGTGGTTAGCTATATATTGATAGGATATACACTGCTCTAGGGTAGTGTGAGAGGTTATCTGCATTCTGATTGGTCTTGCCTGTCTCTGGTTAGCTGTATATGAGACAATACACACTGCTCTTGGGTAGTGGGGGAGGTTATCTGCATTCTGATTGGTCTTGTCTGTCTCTGGTTAGCTGTATGTGAGAGGATGCACACTGCTATGGGGTAGTGGGCGATGTTTATCTGCATTCTGATTGGTCTTGTCTGTCTCTGGTTAGCTGATGTGAGCGGATACACACTACTCTGTGGTAGTGGGGGAGGGATCTGAATTATGATTGTTTTTGTCTGTCTCTAGTTAGCTGTATGTGAGAGGATATACACTGCACTGGAGTAGTGAGGAAAGTTATCTAAATTCTGATTGATCTTGTCTGTCTCCAGTTAGCTATAAGTTAGAGGATACACACTGCTCTGGCGTAGTGGGGAGGTTATCTATATTCTTATTGGTCTTGTCTTTCTGTGGTTAGCGGTATGTGAGAGGATATACACTGCTCTGGGGTAATGGGGGAGGTTATCTGCGTTCTGATTGGTCTTGTCTGTCTCTGGTTAGCTGTATGTGAGAAAATACACATTGTTCTGGCTAGTGGGGGAGGTTGTCTTTATTCTGATTGGTCTTGTCTGTATCTGGTCAGCTGTATGTGATAGGATACACACTTCATCTGGGGGAATGAGGGAGGTTATCAGCATTCTGATTGGTCTTGTCTATTGTATGTGAGAGGATACACATTACTGTGGGGTAGTGGGGGAGGGATCTGTATTCTGATTGGTCTTGTCTGTCTGTGGTTAGCTGTATGTGAGAGAATACACACTGCTCTGGGGTAGTGGGGGAGGTTTTCTGCATTCTGATTTGTCTTGTCTGTCTGTGGTTAGCTGTATGTGAGAGGATATACACTGATCTGTTGTAGTGGGGGAGGTTATCTGCATTCTGATTGGTCTTGTCTGTCTCTGGTTAGCTGTCTATGAGAGAATACACACTGCTCTAGGGTAGTGGGGAGGTTATCTGGATTCTTATTAGTCTTGTCTGTCTCTG
The DNA here is from genome assembly GCA_900303285.1 of Rhinella marina. NCBI lineage: Eukaryota > Metazoa > Chordata > Amphibia > Anura > Bufonidae > Rhinella > Rhinella marina. The sequence goes on from ONZH01013499.1 coordinate 13,687, forward strand.
GTTAGCTGTATATGAAAGGATACACACTGCTCTAAGGTTGTGGGGGAGGTTATCTGCACTCTATTTGGTCTTGTCGGTCTCTGGTTAGCTGTATGTGAGAGGATATACTGTACACTCCTCTGTGGTAGTGGGGAGGTTATCTGCATTCTTATTAGTCTTGTCTGTCTCTGGTTAGCTTTATATTAGAGGATACACACCGATCTAGGGTAGTGGGGGACGTTATCTGCATTCTGATTAGTCTTGTCTGTCTCTGGTTAACTGTATGTGAGAGGATACACACTACTCTGGGGTAGTGGGGAGGGATCTGTATTCTGATTGGTCTTGTCTGTCTCTGGTAAGCTATATATGAGAGCATAAGCACCTCTCTACGGTAGTGTGGAGGTTATCTGCATTCTGATTGGTAACCGTACACAGACCAATCAGAATGCAGATAACCTCCACACTACCGTAGAGAGGTGCTTATCCTCTCATATATAGCTTACCAGAGACAGACAAGACCAATCAGAATGCAGATCCTCCTCACTACCCCAGAGTAGTGTGTATCCTCTCACATACAACTAACCAGAGACAGACAAGACTAATCAGAATGCAGATCCCTCCCCTACTACCCCATAGCAGTTTGTATACTCTCACATACAGCTAACCAGAGACAGTCAAGACAAATCAGAATGCAGATATCCTTCCCCACTACCCTAGAGCAGTGTATATCCTCTCACATACAGCTAACCACAGACAAACAAGACCAATCAGAATGCAGATAACCTCCCCACTACCCTAGAGCAGTGTGTATTCTCTCATGTACAGCTAACCAGAGACAGACAAGACCAATCAAAATGCACATAACTTCCCCACTACCCCAGAACAGTGTGTATTCTCTCATATACAGCTAACCAGAGACATACAAGACCAATTAGAACAAAGATAACCTCCCCACTACCCCAGAGCAGCATGTATCCTCTAACATACAGCTGACCAGAGACAGGCAAAATCAATCAAAATGCAGAT
>ONZH01013500.1:0-35605 GCA_900303285.1 Rhinella marina
TCATGTATACATTTCTTTATTGGCAAATGGGGGTGTGGCATGGGAGGAGCCAGAGTAGGGCCGGGGTAGTGGGTGTGGTTAGGGGCCCCATTCAGATTCTTGCTATGGGGCCCAATGATTTCTATGTAAGCCACTGGATCCAGTGATGAGATCCTGGTCTGTATCCAGGCACGGATTTCCAGGAATAAATAATTTTTCAGTGTTGCTGGCAGTGTGCCTGCTAGAAAAAGAATCATTATTACCTGCTCCCTGCTGCTCTCAAAACAGCTCAAACAGCTGATCAGCGGGGGCCCCGGGTGTCGGACCCCCGCCGATCAGATGCTGATGATCTATCCAGAGGATAGATCAGCAGTTTTTAAAAACTGTAGAAACCCTTTAAGCCCTGGCATGGACACCTGCTCTGCTGCAACTGCAATGGAGCAGGTCGCCAGTAACACACGGCAGAACCGGAGCAGCAAGGAACAGGTAAGGCTAGGTTCCCATCTCCATTTGATAAATCTGATGATCTGTTCTGACAAAGGAGCAGATTATTGGATTTACAGTGCAATATCTATATAGGTATAGCTGGACACCACCAGACAGTGCCAGATTCCCATTCATTATAATAGGATGCAGTGAGTTTCCTGTGAAAAAACCCTGCTTTCAGCCAGAAAAATATAGTTCCATGGAGCAGTATTTCAGCAGAAAGCCAGAAAACCACCAGATCCCATTAAAGTCAATGGGGATCCAGCAGCGTCTGGCTTTGCAAAATAAAGTAAATCTGATAGTCAGTTCAGGAAAAGACTACCAGATTTTCCATACAGAGATTTGAACAAAGCCTAAAAGTGTGACTCTTTCCCTAGTGGAGACAGACTTTGGGCATCTAAGAACTAGAAGCAGAACGGGATGATGACGATGTGAAAGACACCGTACTGCCTGTGGATGCGATCTGGCTACCGCAAGGGGGACCGAGAATAGGAAGGAATTCCTGTTGCGGTAGCTGGCTGCCACCTTTATTTGCCCATGGGATGGGGTCATGCGGCTTCATGTGGTTCAGGAGAGCTGTGGTGCTTCTCTTTGTGTTTGCCAACATCTTATTTTGTTCTTGCAGAGCTTGCACAAAGCACTGCTTCTGTCTTCTGTCAGTGTGCAGAAAAACTGTCAGATTGGACATACTTGCATGGAGCTAGAGGCAGCTGAGCTTGGCTTAGCTTCTGCACTTTTTGGGCCTAGCCCACCCACAGTGTCAACGGAATCACCATATTGCAAAGCAGATATGGCCCTGGCTGTTCTTTGGGAAGTATTTTGCCTCTGCACTTTATTGCTGATGCGCCTCCATCACCGTCCTCCTTTGATGTTGCCTCCTCCTCAGCATCCCGATCCGGCTCAGAGGTCCTGTCCAGCACACAATCATCATCAGAGTCCTCACCTTCCCTGCTGCTTTTATCAGACTGTGAGATATCTTGGTCGGTTCTTTGGCCCCCCTCTCCTGCTCTACATTTGCCCTGACTGCAAATGTCGCTGCCCCCAACGCTAATACAGTGGCTATGGGTGCCTGTGCAACGACCGGGGTGCCTAGGTTGCTACGGGGGCGACCCTTTCCCCCTCCAGGGCCCTCTAAGGTGTTTCCCTTTATGTCCCAGTGGTAGGAGTGCCAAGGGGATTTAGGCCACTCACGTCTTTAGTGGTGTTGTCACGGTGTTCCTACCTCGTGAGACGAACAGGCCCCAGGCGGTGGCTCCGGCTGCAAAAAAATTTACTAGGAGTAGTAATTGAGGGTCGTCAGGTGGGAATGATGCGCAGACTTGTATGAATGATCCAACGTAGTTTTATTAACTTATCTTGGTAGGCAGATAACTAGTTTCATTCCTTCAGCTTGGTATCCAGCAAGTGCAGCAATTACTTATACTTGGCAGATGCTTGGTAATTCAAGTTTCAGGCTTCCTGTTCTAAGCTGAGGCTACCTCTTAAGTCTGGCTTCCCTTGAGAGTATTGTAGTGCCTTATTGCAGGCTATATTACTCTGTATTTAGGGAGCAGCAGAGCTGAAGGTGCTCCACTGTCCTGCACATGTCCTCCCTGATCAGGGTACAGGGGACAACTCCATGACTAAAACTGTCTTAACTGTCATTTCCTCTGACTGCCGGAAGTTGGAAGAGCTTAACTTCTCTCCAGCAGAGGGGGTCAGAATGGACTAAGGACTGTACCATTCTGGTAAAACTACATCTGAATCTGCCATAGTATTTACTGACACCTGCTGGTACACCAGGTACATTACATGAAAAACAGTTGCATAACATTGAATATCATACATATCAATGCTGGTGATTACATTAATGCACAGAAATACATTTCCACAGTAGAATACAGATAGAAGCTGGTTATGCAGAGTTGTAACACTACTCTGGGGTGTTACATTCCCCCTTACTTAAAGTCAAGCCGTCCTCGGCTTGTGCTTAGGAGGTGCTCGTAGGGTACCCAAGGGAAATTAAAGTGCTGCATTACGTATCTGGAAGACTGACATAAAGCTACCAATAGGTTCCTGCCCTTTTGAGTAGGGTGTCCAATCACAGTTTCCCTCTCGGTATAACCAGTGAACCAAAAAGTTTGCACCAAGCTATCATTCCTGGCTTTCTTTTGAGTATTCCGGAACCTAGTACCAATGAAAGCGTGGGGGTGTCTTTACTCTGTAGTCCCACCACTATGCAATGAAAACCTGCAAATAGAAGGGTGGCTTTATTCTGTAATCCCTTCCGAGCACCAAGGCCTTATAATGCTTTACGCTTTGTCACCTTGATGACTGCATAGGTAGCTAAACTTATTTCCCTAAGACAGGTGCACCATGTCTTAGGACATTTTGAACTAGGAGGAGGGTCCAGCCCACCTTCCATAGTTCCATGAGGGCTACTCCCTCTTAACTCATGTTTTTAGCAGCGGGGTTACCCTTTACGTTATTAGATCTGCTTGTGACTCTACCACTTGGTCCTCCCTGTGTAGCGACAGCACATGAACCAAAGCACAGAACATACTGACTCCTTCCCTTTCCCAATTCTGTGGAGAGAAAAAGGTTAAGAACATATGCAAATACCATAAAACGCCTACTCTTTCTAAACTACCACAAGGTAAAGTGGGACCAGAAATACTTTTGCGTCCTCAGAGACAGTCCATATGAGCAACAAAGCAAGGTGCTAACTATCTGGTTAACAATATAAAATTCCAAGTCCATTCAAAAAGTGCATATGAGGTCACATTGTTGTATTCAAAAAGAGTCCATAAAATGGGCGAAACAATTATGAACGTTGCAGAAATATAAAACATTAGTGCAAAAATGTAACAGTAGAAATCACAAAGAGCTCAGGTATACTTTTGAGTCTATTCTTTGGGTGCTGACTTGTAACGTTGCAAAACTGGAACAATTGAAGAAAAAGTCATTTGTAATCCAAATGAGGTAGAAGACAACTCAAATAGGTTGTATTCCTCATAATCTGAGGTCTCCTATAGGAATGGCTGGGAGTCTTCGTCTTGGTCGCTGCTGTAGCTGAAAGTCCCTATAACGAACAGGCAGCTGACCTCTAGTGTTCCGTTGGGATCTCCGCAGAGAAAGTTCAGAGTCTCCGGGGACGGAGGTAGAGTCCGGAACTTGTGAGGAAGGATCAGTAACCAGCCTTGGCTCTGTAGGTGCAGTGGTCTCCGGAACTGGCATTAGGATACGGATTTGAGGTTGAAGAAACCACTGAAGGGGGTCAAGCATGGAAGACCATTCTGTTTCCGGTTCGGTTTCTAGAGATAAAGGTAGCTCAGATGACTCATCCACTTCTGGTTGCTCCTGAACAGGTTCCTGGAGGCATTTCTTGAGTCTGTTGCGATGTACTCGCTGAATACCTTTACCCTCTCTCTGGATTTCATAGACTTCCGACGAGGGGACAGCAACTACTGTATATGGCTCGCGTTCCCAGCGACTATCCAGCTTGCTTACTGGGTGATTGTTTTTGAGCCAGACCTGGTCTCCTGGTTGTAAAGGTTCAGCATGAGCATGTAGATCAAAATCCTGTTTTTGTTTCTGCTGAGCCTTCTCTATTTTAGATTCCACAATTTCTCTGGCATCTTCTAGACGTCTCTGATGCTCTTTTACCCACTCAGATTGAGGAAGGAGTGGTTCAGAGTCCGGCACGGGGACATCGAGGGCGTGGTCGGCAGGTAAACGACCCTGTCTTCCAAACATGAGATAGTATGGCGTGTACCCGGTGGAGCAATGAATTATGTTATTGTACAGGTACACTAGTTCAGGTAGAAGTAATGGCCACTCTGCCCTCTTGTGAGGCGGCACAGCCTTGAGCATATTGATTAATGTCTGGTTCATCTTTTCGCACAGACCATTTCCTTGCGGGTGATACGCAGTGGTCCTTAGTTTTTTGCAGTTGTAAAAGGCACAAAGTTCATAGAACAATTGAGACTCAAATGCGGATCCTTGATCAGTGAGTATTTTGTCTGGAGACCCATAAGGTAGAATGAAGCTTTTCCACATGGCAGCTGCTGTAGTTTTAGCAGTTAAGTCCTTTACAGGTATGGCCATGACGAACTTGGTGTAGTGGTCGATGATTGTCATGGCATAGGTATATCCGGATCTGCTGGGTTCCAGTTTCACGTGGTCGATAGCCACAATTTCCAGAGGACTCCTACTCACTATTGGATGAAGTGGTGCTCGCTGGTCATGCCTTTCTCCTCGGGCTACAGCACAGGTGGGACAATCCCTGCACCAGGCTTCAATATCACTTCTCATGCCAGTCCAGTAGAAACGCCGTCTGATGGTGGCTTCTGTCTTTTGGGTCCCAAAATGACCAGACCTATTATGGTACATATCCATCACCATCTTAGCATCTCTTCGAGGCACTACTATCTGATGGAGGCGCTCACAGGTGACTGGATCAAGTGTTCTCCTGAGGAGAAGATCTCTTTGTAGGAAGAGCAGTTTCCGTTGTCGCCAGAGGCGAACTAGCTCCGGATCAGCTTTTTTTATCAGCTGCCGGATTCTCTCCGGTATGCGCCCAGTGGAAAAGTAATCCAACAGTTCTCCGATGACTCTACTCTCGGCTTGTAGTTTGAGCCAGAGCTCTTTCTCAACTGGAGGTGAGGAATCACCGGTCTTTGGAGAATTAGTGGCTTTGGAGGCTTTGCGTCCAGTGTGCAGGGCTTCCTGCCTGGCAAATCGGGAGTAGAATATGGGCATTTCCACATCTTCCCATTGTTCATCTTTGCAAATTAGTTCTTTTTGAGCAGGTAGTCTGGATAAGGCGTCAGCATTATCATTAGCTTTGCCGGTCCGATACTTGATGGTGAAGTTGAAGTTTGCCAATCTAGAGGCCCATCTTTGCTCTAGAGCTCCAAGACGCGCAGTGTTTAAGTGAGCCAGTGGATTATTATCGGTGTAGGCAGTGAAAGGCGTGGCTACTAGATAATCCTTAAATTTCTCGGTTACAGCCCATACCAAGGCTAGGAATTCCAACTTGAAAGAGCTATAATTCTGGTCATTCCGCTCTGGTTCTCGTAACGACCTACTGGCATAGGCAATGACTCTTTCAGTTCCGGCTTGTGTCTGAGATAGTACAGCTCCTAAACCTTTCTTACTTGCGTCAGTATAGAGGCAGAATGGCAGGCTATAGTCAGGGTAGCCCAGAACTGGTGGCTCTGTAAGTTTTTCTTTTAACAGTTGGAAAGCGGCTTCTCTCTCTTCATTCCAATCTACCGGTATCTTAGCATTCTGAGAGCCTTTAGGATGACCCTTCAAAAGCTCCTGGATAGGCTCCGCAATCTGAGCGAAGTGAGGGATAAATCTCCGGTAGTAACTTGCGAATCCAAGAAAGCTCTTGACTTCTTTGACTGTCTTAGGAGATGGCCAGCTTTGTACTGCAGCTATCTTGTCGGGGTCGGGTTTCACACCCTTCGCACTCACGACATGTCCCAGATATTTCACTTGGGGCTTCAGTAAGTGGCATTTTGAAGGCTTTACTTTCAATCCATAACGGGCCAGAGTCTGGAACACCTCTGCCAAGTGCTGTAAATGTTCTTCATAGGTCTTGGAGTAGACAATCACATCATCCAAGTACAGCAATACAGTCTCAAAGTTTTTGTGTCCAAGACATCTCTCCATGAGTCTCTGAAATGTTCCAGGGGTGTTACATAATCCGAATGGCATGTAGTTGAACTCAAACAGACCCATTGGGGTAGTGAAAGCTGTTTTTTCTTTATCTTCTGGCGCCATGGGGACTTGCCAGTATCCACTGGTTAGATCCAAGGTTGAAAAATAAGCAGCAGATCCCAGGGCTGCTAAAGACTCCTCAATTCGTGGCAGGGGGTATGCATCCTTGTGCGTAATGTTGTTGATCTTGCGGTAGTCCACACAGAAACGAATGGTTCCGTCCTTCTTTTTTACAAGGACCAAAGGGGCAGCCCAGGGGCTGTGACTATCTTGGATGACGTTAGCCGTCTTCATATCCTGAACCATTTTCTTCACCTGCTGGTACATGGCAGGAGGCACTGGCCTGTATCTCTCTTTGATTGGAGGATGAGTGCCGGTTGGAATACTGTGCTTTATGAGGCTGGTTTGACCATAGTCCAGGGGGTGTTTACTGAAGACTTGGTGGTTTTCTTTGACTAGGTCCAATACACCTTTGGTCTGTTCAGAAGAGGTTGTGGCATCTCCTATATGTAGTTCGGTCCACCAGGGCTGCTTGGGTGGATCTTGAGCTGCCTCCGCTGTTTGAAGCGATTGTTGTGCAGCAGCAGTAGGGGGATCCAGGATGTCTTGTAGACGGACGTGATATAGACTTGCCACTGGATAGAATTTTTTCAATTCTATGATTTTGTCACTTAGATTGACCAAGCGTATGGGTACATTCCCATTTGACACAGTGACCAAGCTCCTAGCGGCTAGGACTAGAGGATGGTCTCATAGATGCAAGGGTTCCACGAGGGCTGGGTAATCCTGACCTCGGACACCGATGCAGGCCTTGCACCATATCAGAGTCTCTGCTCCAGGTCGGAGTTTGATAGGTTGAGCATCCTTGATGCGAACACGGCATATTTCACCCTGGCGGTTGCCAAATTTTTGTTGGGCAGCTAGCACCTGGATGGTCTGGTTTATGGCATGTTGCGTTACAGAGGGTGCAGTTACTAGAGCTTTCTTCAGAGCTTCCAGCACTTCAGTGTAGCAGTTGCCAAGTACATTCATCCCTAGGACCACAGGGCAATTGTCATCTTCTGGAACCTGAATCACGACTACTCCTTGATGTGGGAGTTCGGTACCTTCAATCTGTAAGGTAGGTTCCCAATAACCTAAGATAGGTACTGTTTGGCCATTAGTGGCTATGATGTGGAGCCAGGATTCTGGAGGTTGTGTCAGCTGGGCTCCGTTCTGGCATTTTTTGAACGCTGCTTGACGGATGGTAGTTACTTGAGATCCGGTATCAATTAAAGCAGAAAACTTCGCTCCATTGATGCCAACTTCAATCACGGGACGAGTGCCCACATACTTAGGCATAAAAGCTGGATCGTTGGGACCTAGCATTCTTCCTCCTGAGGGGCGGTCCTTGGCCTCAGGGGATACCCGTTTAACTGCCAACACTCCCTTTCAGTGTGTCCAGGCTTCTGACAATGCTGGCATATGCGTTTTCTGGAGCTACGATATCCAGGATATGACACTCTACCGGTCAGCCGACGTCGCTCTTCCCCTGGACCGGGTGTAAGATGACCTTGTGAAGTGGAATTCTCCTTCTCAGTCTTGGGCTGATGTTCCAATCGCTCTAGCTGCTTCCTCATTCTCTCCACATTCTCAGCTAGGAGGGAGACTTGAGCAGTCAGGGCCGCAACAACATCTGGGACAGGTGCCTGGGACCCATGTTCAGCTATCTGGCCATAGACAGTAGGTCGCATGACAGGCGATTTCTTCTTGACTTCAGGAGGTTCAGACTGCTGACCTTCTCCCAGAATGCCAATAGCAAGCTCCTTAAAATCTAAGAACGGGGTATTTGGGTGTTGAGCTGACAGCATCTTCAGCTGACGTTTGAGGGATTCGTCTAAGACACCTTCAATAAACTGTTCTCTGAGGGTTTGATCTTGTCCCTCAGCTTCACGGGGGTCTATGTGGATAACTGCACGCAGAGCTTCTTGCAGGGACAGGGCAAAGTCTCTCAAAGTCTCCTTTGACTGCTGTCGCTTTCCAAAGAAGCGCATCTTTAGCTCAGAGGCGGTTCTTGTTTCAAAGGTGGTACTGAGCCTGTCTAGGATCTGCTCGGCTGTTTTTCGCTCCGGCCTAGGCCAGGACTTGACCTCCCGGAGTGCAGCTCCCTGTAACTGGCCAATCAGGATCTCCACTTTCTGGTCCTGAGATACTGGATATAGCTTAAAGGTAGCTAACATTTTATCACGGAATTCCCTGAGTGAATGGGGTTCTCCTGAATAACGTGGGAGCCAAGGTGCTCCAAAGTAATATGGCATAGTCAGAGGCATGATGCATGTGGCTTCAGCAGCTGCTGGTGTATCGCCGCAGTCTAAGTGGGTGCTATCTTCGCTGTCAGACATGGCTTTTGCTACCTTGTATCAGACTAAAGGGTTCAGTGCCAGTTAGAATGCAATTTGAGTACACGTTGCTATGGGTAACAGCAACAAAATTGGTGCGTGGCTCCTTTAAGAGTCTCTGCAACTTCTCAATTTTGTAGAGTATGATGCTCTATCAAGTAGATTATAGCCCATAACAGTCTTTAGTAAGATTATTTTCCCAGTGGTACTCACTCAGACCTCTGGACATTGCTTCTTAGGATCCAGGGAAGAAAAAGCTGCATTTTCCCTTTTCCAAAATGGCCGCCGATTCACTTCCTGTAAGGGTTTGTAGTTGATTTCTTTGTCCTCCTAGGAACTTGTACTCTGTACTTCTGTTCCTCCTGCCGGAAGACTGGTTTCTCTGTGGAGGCGGGCTGTTTGGGATCCTCCCCTCTGCTTGGTGGATGTCTTCCTTCTCCTGAGCTGATACCCACATCCAAGATGGCTGATTAACCCCTGTTTTGCCACAGTGCAGCAACTAATATAGGCTCACACTTTCCAGCAGTAAGTACATGCAATAAAGTCTCTTGTAGGGGGGGTTTTACAGATAGAGGGGGCTTCCTGAGTACAAAAATTAGATCCTGTTCCGTGACGCCATTTTTGCAGCGACCGGGGTGCCTAGGTTGCTACGGGGGCGACCCTTTCCCCCTCCAGGGCCCTCTAAGGTGTTTCCCTTTATGTCCCAGTGGTAGGAGTGCCAAGGGGATTTAGGCCACTCACGTCTTTAGTGGTGTTGTCACGGTGTTCCTACCTCGTGAGACGAACAGGCCCCAGGCGGTGGCTCCGGCTGCAAAAAAATTTACTAGGAGTAGTAATTGAGGGTCGTCAGGTGGGAATGATGCGCAGACTTGTATGAATGATCCAACGTAGTTTTATTAACTTATCTTGGTAGGCAGATAACTAGTTTCATTCCTCAGCTTGGTGTCCAGCAAGTGCAGCTATTACTTATACTTGGCAGATGCTTGGAAATTCAGGTTTCAGGCTTCCTGTTCTAAGCTGAGGCTACCTCTTAAGTCTGGCTTCCCTTGAGAGTATTGTTGTGCCTTATTGCAGGCTATATTACTCTTTCTTTAGGGTACAGCAGAGCTGAAGGTGCTCCACTGACCTTCACATGTCCTCCCTGTACAGGGGACAACTCACTCACCAAAACTGTCTTAACTGTCATTTCCTCTCACTCTGCAGGAAGTTGGAAGAGATTAACTTCTCTCCAGCAGAGGGGGTCAGAATGGACTAAGGACTGTACCATTCTGGTAAAATTGCATCTGAATCTGCCATAGTATTTACTGACACCTGCTGGTACACCAGGTACATTACATGAAAAACAGTTGCATAACATTGAATATCATACATATTAATGCTGGTGATTACATTAATGCACAGAAATACATTTCCACAGTAGAATACAGATAGAAGCTGGTTATGCAGAGTTGTAACACTACTCTGGGGTGTTACACCTGTACTACAACCACCAACTATGCCTGGAGTCTGAAGCCACCTCCTGAATCTACGTCTCAGGGCACAGCTCTCACACAAGTTGTCAACAAGGAGACTCTCTTGACTATTTGCTGTAGGGCGTGGTAGGGTTTTCCCACTAGGAAGTGGCAGTGAAGACTCTGAGGACTCCAAAGAATGTCTTCTCTGGGGCTGCAAGGAGGGGGAGTAGGAGGAACACTGTGACCCCTGGCTCCACGGCACAGTGTGAGTCTCTGAAGTCATCTCCATATCACCTTACACTCAACCTGCACTGTCCCTGCAGTCTCCCTATGATCTCCCTACACTGTCCCTGCACTCTCCCTATCCAATATTCTACAATTAAAAGCTTTCTGCAACAGTGTCCCTAGAGCATAAGTGCTTGTCACGTCTCTCACAGGGAATGGCTATCTGCTGATTGGCTAGCTGCAAAGCATTATGGGTCATATAACATTCCTGGGTTTCTTTCTTTCATTTTGTAAAATGTGCAGCAGCGATTTTAGAAAACATCGTTCGTTACCACGATGTGCAAGGAAATTTGGCTTCGCAGCGAATCAAATTTTTTTCTGAACTTTGGATCGAATTCCACTTCAGATGCTTCATTCACTCAACACTACTGAAAAGGTTCAGGTTCATCTGTGATCTGAAGTTTTGAAAAGTTCATAACAAGCCTGGTTTATTATGAACTAGTTCGCTTATCTCTAGCCAAAACCAAAACTGGACCGAAAACACAGAAGAAGCAGAAATATTTCCATTATATTTTTTCTATGTAGGTGCCACTCTTGGTTTTTGCTTACAAATACTGATGAAGTACACTTGGACAAGTCCTGCAATAGGCTAAAATAAAAAATTATGTTAGAACCCTCCTTTCTCCAGCACCATTTTCTTCAACGCTTGTCTGGTCCTTCTGCCGCTGCTTTTTACCAAGTGCAGCCATGATATGCAAGTATAAGACATGTGACTGCTGCAGCTAGTGTCTTTCCTCAGCAGTCTAACACTGGTCAGGCCCTGTCCAGCACACAATCATCATCATCATCACCACTTTTGTTACACTGTGATATGTCATTGCAGGCTCCTTGGCCCTCTCCCGGTTACCCCCTACCACCACTATTGTGTCTACTAGTGCAACTGCTACTACCACTGGCACATATATAGCTATGTATGGGGTTCCCCACCTCCTCCTGAACCTCTACCCGATGGCAATTCACTGACTGTTCCCACACAAGTCATCAATACAGAAACAATCTTGTGTATATTCCATTGCGCATGATGTTTTGTTGCCTCTTCTTAGGAAAAAAAAGGTGTCTCACTAGGATCACAGAGGTGATGCAACTGAACAGTTTCTTTGAGGTTGTAAGAAGGATGAGAAGGAGGAATGCTGTGACCCCTGGCTCCAAGAAACAGTTTCAGGGTTACTGTCCCAGGGTAATACTTGGAAGCCTTGGTCATGCTCTTATGATCAATGTTACATTGTTTTGCTGGAAAATTCCAGGGAAAACAATTGTATGGATGTATGTGATCTGAAAGGATGGATTCATACTTAAATTGGTAGAGAGTACCTTCCTCATGGATGAGTGGGCCAAAAGAATGCCATGAAAATATTCCCCAGAACATACTGCTGCCACCATCAGCTTAAGTTCTTCCAGTAATGGTTTTAGGGTGTTTGTCTCTGATAATTCTCATCTGACACACCAACATCCATCCGTTCGATGAAGCAAAAAATGTGAGAAAACAACCCTTTGCCAATCACTGGAGGTCCAGTTCTGATACAACCACGAAAATTTAAGACTTTTCTGCCAATGCAACTTCATTAGCAGAGGTGCAGTGACTATCTGCCTGCTTCAATGCCCCATATGCAGTAAGGCTGTTGTTATAGACTTTGAAAGTAGGAAGTTGTCATAATAATATGACTCGACCGTGTATTATGAGGCCTATTTAAACACTAACAAATCACAAGTTAGTGCACTGATTAGTAAACGGTAACAAAATTGCAACTGTTTTTTCAGTAATTAATAGAGGTGCAATTAAATGTCCCCTACTACAAACACACAATACACTGGTATTGACAATTTACAATGATATATTGATGCAGTGCAATGGTACACAAATTATTAAACAGTACTAGCAGAATTGCAAGTGCTTTTTCTTTAATTTTAAGACAGAGGCACAACTAAATGTCCCTACCTATTACAAACACTGGACACTGGTATTGACTATTTACATTGGCAATACAGTGCGTTGAATGAAACTGCTATATTAATGCAGTACAATGCATTAACTAAAACATTTGTTAATGCATTAGTCTTAAAGCAATAGAATTTAACTGCTAGATTAATGTACTTTTTACAGTACAACGTGTTAGATAAAAATACTTAGTATCTTGACCCAATACAATGCATGGAATGAAACTGCATTTCATGCATTGTTTTGAAACAATATACTGTGTGGAATAAACGTGCTATATTAAGGCAGTTATTGCAGTACAATGTGTTCACTACTACTGCAAGGTATCTTCCCACAATACAATGTGTGGCATTTCTAGCCTGGAGGTTTTTTTGTTCTTGCATTTTCATTTTGCGCTTCCTGCCTTCCCAGCCATAACTTCCGTTCATGTAATCGTAAGATATTTTTTGGGGGACAAGTTGTACTTTCCAGTCACCATTTTATATTGCATATGATGTAGTGGGAAGCAGGAAAAACAATCCAAATGGGGTGGAATTGGAAAAAAAGCAATTCCGCCAGTTTTACAGGTTTTTTATTTACGACGTTCAAATATGATTCTGTGGTGTCTATGACTTTTTGATCACTTTTTTATTTAATTTTTTTGTGGGAAAGGAAGCAACTAAAACGGCACATTGGCCTTTTCACCGTTTGCCGTAAGGGGAAGATGTTTTTAGATTTTTATAGTATGGGAGTTTTTGCACATGGCAATACGAATTATGTGTATTTCTTTTATTTATTTATTTTTTTCATTTTGAGGAAAGGCTGGTGATTTGAATTTTTATTTCTTTTTTAAACTTTTTTTGTTTTACACTTTTTTTTATAGTTCCCATAGGGAACTATTCCCAGTAATAATTAGATTGCTATTCTCATAGACTGCAATGGATTAGCATTGGAATCTATAAGAAATGTAATAGACAAGGGCTCCATAGGAAAAAACTATGCAGCAGCCTCCTGTCATTCTCAATGACAGGGGCTGCTGCATACATCTCCACTTCCTCCGATCGCCACACAGGGGCGCCAAAACATACCCGGAAGTGTGTATTTATGGTAATATACACACTCAGATGCTGTGGTCAGCTTTGACCTCGACATCTGAAGTGTTAAATGTCTGCAACTGGCATTATCGCTGGTCATGGACATGGGCTGCGGGTGTCTGCTCTATGAAAAAACAGGCACCCCACGGCCTGAGCAGAGCAGGCGCTATCTTTAAATGCCCGCCCAGCGTCGTACTACTACAACGCTCGGAAAGGGGTTAATGCAGTTATTGCAGTGCAATGCATACAATAAAATTGCACGGGATCTTAACACAGTACAATGCATTTGCAGCCTAATGTATGATGCTGATGCTGGTGCTGGAGGTTCCGGCAATAAGCCTTTAAAACACTTATGAACTGTTCTTACAAAAAAAAGCTGCCTGGTTGTTCAGTTACAGACAATGTTAGGTTTTTGCAGGATTTTGATTGTAGAATTTTCACTTTTCACTGCAACATGAACTGTATAAAACACAGAACTCTGATTAGTCGCTTCCATAATTATGCTTTCTCTGATAAAACCCTGATCTACCTAATTAAATATGTCCCTATCTTCTCTCTACCCCACCTAGATTACTAGCATGAGTCTGTAATTGTTTTTTTGGCAAACACAACCAACACACATGCTCTCAGATGTGTATGGAAGAAAAAGAGAGTGAAACTGATAAATATGTGAAAAAACTAAGTTTCATGAATGACAAAGGTGTCTAAAAATAATATTTTTGAATATAAAAATGTGTAACGTGTCTGTAATTGTTTTTGGCAAACACAACCAACACACATGCTCTCAGATAGCCAGAGGATGAAGGACATTCCAAAATCCTGCTCCTGATTGGCTCACAGACTGTCTATCAGCTTCTGAGCCAATCAGTGCAAGCTCTCTCCATCCCAGAGTCATCTGATCCTCCATCTACATCCTTACTGTAATTTTTGCCATGAATTTTCACTGTAAAATGTACCGGACGCCATTTTGTGTCATTGACCTGAAGGGAATTACTACAACTTTGGATTCATTTGGCAGCAGAACTTTTGAGAAATTTATAATCAATCCAATTTGTTTAGAATCGATTCACTCCCTATCCCTAATGTCAATGTTATTGAATAAAATTCTTGTCAATGCATAACAACTATGAATGAATCACCAGGATCAATACACAGATCAGGTTCTATTGGGTAAAAACATTCAGCTATTACCTGTAGTAGTAGTGGTGGAATGCAGTCCCCATGTGCAGGGTCCAATTTGTATTGATAATCCAGTTTCTTGGGTGGTCAGAGTTGCCATGCTGCAATCCAAGGATACTGTCCCTTCTATACCCTATAAGGGGACTGATAAACCATGGAGTGCCTGCCCTGACAAAGATGACCCAGTCTGGATTCTTGCACTAGAAATAATTGCTGTAATAAAACACGTCTTTATTACAGCTGTCTGAAACTAGTCTTAGTGCAGCAAGCCCGAGAGGAGAGAGTGAGAGGATGAGATTGGTGGTGGTGGCAAGGCTATGAGCGGTCCTCATTCTGGTCTCCTTCTAGTCAATCTTCCCAATTCAGCCAAGAGGTGCAAATTCTCTCTCATCATATCCTCTCTTTCAGTCAGTACTTCTGCATTACTTAACTGCAGGGTACAGTCGTTTAACAGATGGCTATGGTACTATGGTAGTGAGTCTGAAACTTGTCACCCCAACCACAGTGCAGTGAAGTCAATCAGCAAGTGCTGGTGCTTATAACATATGTTACATAAGTAACATAGCACCTTGTATCCTGGTCAAAAAGGTTACCACAAGTGAATAACTGCATGGCACCCATTAAAACAGCATAATATACTGCCAAATAATTCCTAATTATAGAGATCTATTGTTGTGATTGCATATATATTGTATCACCTACTCCAAGATGGTAAAGGACTAATATTGCAATAAAATGTATACAAGGGCAAACTGTCATAACATAGAATACCTTGCCAATAACAAGCCATGTAGACAAAAACACTAGAATTATTACCTAATAGAGGACCCCAACACCAAAGATCTGTATCTGAGAAAGTAGTGCTATATAATGCAATGCATAAATTGCAAGAGAAGACCATATACCTCTCTAAACAGATATAGATAAAAGCACATGATACACATGGTAATACTCCTAGCACTGTAGTCCATTATGGAAAGTAAGTCCAATGTTTAAATGATTCTAGAAGGAAAGCCCAAGGCTCATAGTAGTTGTAGCAATAAGGACAGTTTCCAAGCTATTAGAGGTCCAAGTGTTCTTCTATAAAGATCACTGGGATCATTTATCAAACTGGAGTAAAGTGGAAATGGCTTAGTTGCCCATAGCAACCAATCCAATTCCATCTTTCATTTTCCAAAGGAGCTGTCCAAAATGAAAGGTGAAATCTGATTGGTAGCTATGGGCAACTAAGCCAGTTCTACTTTACACCAGTTTGATAAGTGACCCCACAAGTTTGTCCTTGAATTTTCCTTTAAAACCAGCCTTTGAAAGAGGGCCATAATTGATCCAAGCATGATATACTGTAAGATTCACTTAGTTAGTAACTATGGTGAGACCATGGAAAACTCATCACATTTCTTCTGCAGAATCTGAAGTAAATGGCTGAAATCAAGTCATTTTTTTATCTTAGAAGTCAAATCATTTGAAGTTTATGAAGCGCACAATCAACCATCAGGGGAAATCATCAACTGTAAATAAAAGAAACAAACAACATGAATATCAAGAATCACTTTGAATCATCCAGTACTGAAAAAAGAATATCAAGGAGAATGAAAAATAATGCAAAGATGGAGAAACCAAAAGTGTATATAAAACATGTAAAGTGTACGGAAGAAAAGGAGAGTGAAACTGATAAATATGTGAAAAAAACTAAGTTTCATGAATGACAAAGGTGTCTAAAAATAATATTTTTGAATATAAAAATGTGTAATGTGTCTGTAATTATTTTTGGCAAACACAACCAACACACATGCTCTCAGATAGCCAGAGGATGAAGGGCATTCCAAAATCCTGCTGTTGATTGGCTCACAGGTTGTCCATCAGTTTGTGAGCCAACCAGTGTAAGCTCGCTCTATCCCAGAGTCATCTGATTCTAAAATGTACCAGGCACCATTTTGTGTCATTCATCTGAAGCGAATTGCCACAACTTTGGATTTATTTGGCCGCAGAATTTTTGAGAAATGTATAATCGATCCAATTTGTTTAGAATTGATTCACTCCCTATCCCTAATGTCAATGTTACTGACACATTATAGATAATAGACAATGAAATTCTTGTCAATGCATAACATCTATAAATGAATCACCAGGATAAATACACCACTACAGTGTCATAGATCAGGTCCTATTGGGTAAAAACATTTAGATATTGCCTGTAGTAGTAGTGGCTGAATGCAGTCCCCATGTACAGGGCCCAATTTTGTATTGATAATCCAGTGTCCTGGGTGGTCAGAGTTTCCGTGCTGCAATCCAAGGGTACTGTCTCTTCTATACCCTACACTAAAGGGAGCACGCCCTGACAAAGATGACCTAGTCTGGATCCTTGCCCTAGATACAATTGGTGTAATAAAATACGTCTTTATTACAGCTGTCTGAATCTACTCTTAGTGCAGCAAGCCCTGGACGAGAGAGTGAGAGGATGAGATTGGTGGTAGTGGCACGGATAAGAGTAATAGTACTTAGGGTGGTGGTCCTCACTCTGGTGCTCCATGGAGGGAAAGGGAATGCACACCCTCCAATAGTTTGGAACCTGTCCTAATTGCTAAAACTACTATGATCCTGGGCTTTCCTTCTAGAATCATTTAAACATGACAAAGGTGTCTAAAAATAATATTTTTGAATATAAAAATGTGTAAAGTGGGGGCGTGGCCGGATGCTGAGGAGAGCAGTCGCGTGTGTGTAGCGCTCCGACAACCCCAGGCTCCAATTTGCTTCATAGGCGAACACCCACCGCTGTCATGGGCAGAAGAAAGGTTGTGAAGCCCCCCAAAGCCTCACCTGATGTCCAAGGATCATCCCAGCTGCAGACCCTGGAGGCATTCCTGGTCAGACCCTCTCCGGCTCTCTCAGTGATGGCGGATTCACGCGCACCACAGAAGCAGGAAGACGCTCCTCCCCCTCTCTCCCCGCCACAAGCGCTGCCGAGCGGAGCGCACAGGCTGCTGTCTTCAACCCAGGAGGGCTCTTACCCTGGATTTTCACCCTCCTCCCAGCACCCAGAACCAGGGAGGACGGATCTCAATATGAGTGGGGGGCGGTGGGGGGCAGAAACGGCGTCAGGGGCTCAGCTACACAGCGACCGCCACCAGGACATATGGGAAGGTGCAGATTTCCCTGCATTAACCCCTTCCATGCTGGGCAGCCAACGCCCACCGCAGCCTAGATCGTCCACATCACCCCGGGCGCCTACCCACCCTGGGGAAACGTACTCATCAGCTATCGCCAGATCTGGGGCCCTGTGGGTACAAGATGCCTGCCTGCCTGCACCCCCCAACAGGCGTCTCCCTCCCCTCGGAGGCAATTGAACCTGGGTCTTCCCTCAACCCCCAGGACCCCACAGATGGCAAAGCTACTTCGCCTGCAGAAGGGGTACCTCAACTATTGCAATCTCGCTCTGCCTCCAGGTGAGGGTCGTCTTCATCTTCAGATTCAGGAGGGTCTCATGTTCCTACTGGACCTCCCTCAGACTGGTGGTCCTGTATACAGCAACTTCCCACTAAATAAGACTTTAAAGCCTTGCTCACAGAAGTTACAGATGCCTTTAAAGAGGAACTTTCAGCGATTCGCCAAGATGTTCAGAATATGGGCCAACTTGTTCACCAGCTTGAGGAAGACCATAATGCTTCTCACATGGTGGTCCGTTCCCTCCAGAAACAGACAACCTCTCATTTCCATCAAATCCGTGAACTGCAGAGTCATGTTGAGGATTTGGATAATCGTGGTAGGCGCCACAACATTAGAGTTCAGGGGGTCCCTGAAGCTCAAGGGGACGAAGATGTCCGCTCCATCGTTCACTCTATTTTTAACACCATTCTAGACCGCCCGCTGCAGCACCCTATCTTGATGGACCGAGCCCACCGGGCCCTCAGATCAAAGTCACTGCATGGACCTCCACGGGACATTATATGCTTTGTCAATGACTTTGGCCTCAAAGAAGAAATTATGTCTAAAGCTCGGACTCGCCAGCAGATCGACTATGGCGGTGCCAAGGTGTCTCTGTTCCAGGATCTTTCCTGGATTACGCTTCAAAAATGCAGGGCTCTGCGACCGCTTCTGGACTTACTGCGTAAAAATGCGATCCCTTATCGTTGGGGATTTCCGTTTATCCTCTCAGCGCGCAAGAATGGATCTACAGCTACACTCAAGACTCCAGAGGACCTCGCTGAATTCTGTGCCCGACTGGACATTCTTCTGCCGCAATTGCCCTTTTGGGACCTGCCCTCCGCTCTGCCTCCGATTCCAGCCACTTGGACTACAGTTGGATCAAGAAAGAAGCGAAACCGCCCGCCATCTGTGGATCCAAGGGAGGGGACTCCCGCTTAGCGGAATTAGTAACTATATGCCATGACAGATGCTCTGTCACTTTCCTTCAGATCTCTTTCTCTAATCTCTCGTTTCTGCCTCCCTTTATTCCTTTTCAATATCTTTCTGCCCTTTTTCTCAAATGTTGATTAACCCTGTTTTGGGTGATTGTTTTATTCTCCTTCATATATATGGAGTTCTGGGGTGAGACTTTTAGGTCACTTCACCTCGGTACATTTACCTTCTCCACAAACCCCCTGTAGGAGTCCTTTTCTTCAGAGATTCAGCTACGGTTTGGTAGCTGCTTTGCGTATACTTATAAAATTCAAATTTCTATTGAACTCCATAGACATGAAGGCTGGGACTTTGTTGTACCCCTTCAAGTCACCATTGTTTTCTATATACTGTTCAGATGTTGATATGTTTCGAGTCTCTATGCTCCCATGTACTTCTTTATCTCTGTGTCCCATGAAGCCCTCAATGGTGGCTGTGTGACAATGGGGGGGCAGCCTGGCACCTGATACAGAATTCCCCGTGCACCCCTCCCTTTGGGGTGGAGACATTAGCTGGTGACACTCACTCCCTGTATAATGGCTAAGATTATGTCATTGAATGTTAAGGGCCTTAATTCTAATTTCAAAAGACGCATAGCTCTGAGGGAATTTCGCAAATCGGGGGCTGATATTGTCTTGGTACAGGAGACTCATCTCACAAATGCGGGCTCCTTTAATTTCACCAAACATTGGTTTCCGCGAGTATATATGGCATCCTCCACGTCTAAATCTGCGGGAGTGGCCATCCTTATATCAAGATCCTGCCCTCTTCAGGTTAATTCGGTACATGCTGACCCTCAGGGGAGGTATCTGGTGCTGCAGGGGGCTCTATATGGACGGCAACTTCAGTTATGTACCCTTTATGCTCCCAATTCTGGTCAGGTTGCCTTCTTGTCCACTTTATTTACCAGGTTGGCGTCTGTACGTGGGATGCTACAATTAATTGGAGGAGATTTTAATGTCCCACTCTCTGAAAATACTGACAGACTGACAACACCCCCAGCAGCCCCTAATTCCCAATGTTAACGCCTCTCTAGGGGCTTTAGAAAGCTTGTTCGTATGCATTCCTTTTATGACTTATGGAGGGTCGATAATCCGACCTCTCGTCAATTTACCTTCTACACAACCCACCACATTACACACTCGAGAATAGACTATTTCTTGGGCAACATTATGACCCTTAGATTCCTGGTGTCGGCTTCAATAGGCCCGATAACCTGGTCGGACCATGCCCCCATCCACCTGGAACTTAGCTTTTCCCCTGCATCGCTGCGGCACCCCCACTGGAGACTCAACGACACCCTGCTTACTAATCCACTCACTAGAGACGGATTGCGTTCTTCTCTGTCCCAGTATTTAGCTGAGAATAGCGACAGCGTCTCTTCTCGCGGCATATTGTGGGAGGCTCACAAGGCGGTCATACGAGGCGTATGTATTTCCCTCTCGTCCCAGCTGAAAAAAGATAGAGAGGCGCAATACCAGGAATGTTTACAAGCTCTCCATAGCGCGGAATTTATTCAGGCAAGCTTCTTCCGATTTGTCTGGAATTATAAACGACATCGGATCTCATCTAAGATATTGATGGCCCCAGTCATGAGTGGAGGCTTGGCCTTTCAAATTTAGCTTGCTATTATCTAGCCACCCACTTACGGCAGATTCTGTCCTGGTCAACTATAGTCGGTGGACTGAGATTGAGAGACTGTGGCTGGCGCCTACTCATTTGGGGACCTTGATTTGGGGCCCGCTAACTAACATTCCTCCCTCTAGTCTTATGAGGTTTACTAAAGAGGTTTGGTTAGGTGCAAGGGTAAAGTATAACTTGGCTACACTCTGACCCCCTCTTACCCTGTTCCTCTATACTCCACAGCTTCCTGGTAGCTCGGACGCTGATATGGAGAGGCCTTAGTCTGGGGCTGGTTTATATCGCCTCCTTGATCTAAAGGATCGATTCTCAGACGCAATCCTAGCCTTTGATGATATACAGACTAAATTCTCTTTATCTAGGGATCTAAGGTTTCAATATCAGAGGATACTCCACTACTGTAAGGAGGTGTTGGGGTCCCAGAGGGTTCCCACCCTTTCCCCGTTTGAACGGCTCTGCACGCAGAGTCCCTCTTCCAAGGGCTTGATTTCTGATATATATCAGATATTGATGTCTTTCGAGTATCCAGTGGGATTTAAACATCCCTACATGTTGAAATGGGAGGAATGGTTGCCAAGGGAGATCTCCCCAGAGACCTGGAGAACCATATGGAGAAGAGCCCATGTTAGCTCTTCTTCAGTGGGATATAAAGAAAACCAACTAAAAATTATGTTGTTTTGGTACCATACCCCGGCTGTTCTGCATGCAATGAATCCGGAGGTGCCAGACCTCTGTTGGAGATGCTCCCATGGCCAGGCCTCATTGTTTCACATATTTTGGTCCTGCCAGGCTATATCCCCATTTTGGTCGCAGATTAGACATATTGTACGGGTTCTCTTGGAAGTATCCCTTCCCCTGGATCCGTCCTTTTTTCTGTTAAATGTCCCATGTTCTCCATATCCTAACTGCTGTTAAGTGCTTAATTGCCTTATTTTGGAAAAAGCCTTCTCCCCCTATGACCCATGACGTTATTGGTCGCTTGAAGGAGATTAGGTCTTTAGAATACTCTGTCGCTTTACGGCGAAATACAGTAGATAAGTTTAATAGATGTTGGCACCCTTGGGACACACGAGCGCATTTGCTTGATTAAAGAACACAGAGAGACATTTGGTACTGTTTATGATTTTTTTTTATTGTTGTCTAAATTGTTTCTGTTTGTTATTTACTTTATGACATTGTGTAAAATATTCTGTACATGCTGGCAAGTAGATTGCTGTAGTATGCTGTTGTACATGCTATACATTTGCCATTTCTTTATGCCTGATTTGTATTGATAAAAACTTCAATAAAATTTAAATGGGGGAAAAAAATGTGTAAAGTATATTGAAAAAAAGGAAAAATTTGATTGATGTGTGAGGTGCAAACTTGATACTGGTGTGTCACGGTTTAAAAACAGGGTCCAATGAATAAATCCAGTTGAATGCGGGATTCTGCACTAAGTAGCAGATTAGTCAGGTCAACATCCCGAAAATTGCGAACAACTCTTTCCAACCCGACAACCTTGACTTCTTCTATGTAAATTACCTTGATGGTGTGTCAAGAAATGAGCAGCCACTGATGTAAGCATTTTCTCCTGCAATGTGCCCTCTCAGCCAATATTCATCAAGGGCATACTAATGCAAATATCACTTTACGTGTCTTTCCATTAATACAATGCCTTAGATAAACTGTTGTGAATCCAAATTTTAATTAAAATAAAAAAAAATTAAGATTCCTCAGCGGTTGATACCTTTCTCAAAAGATGATAAGAATAAAAAAGGAGTAGTTAGGTGGATGGGTCGGGGGAATTGGGTTGCAGGGATAGAGAAAGAAAAGCGGGATACGGAAAGGGGATGCGGATTTGGACAAGAGGGAGGTGCGCCAAAGGAAAGAAAAGATGGTCCAGGAAAGATAATGAATGCCAATCAGAAAGTAGGAAGGCAGCTACCCACTAAAAAGAAGAGAACACGGGGTCACTAAAAGTGTACCACAATAACAAACAAAAACTGAGTTTGTGCGGCGCCAACAATGTAGATAAAAAGATAAAAATGGAGAACAGAACCAAGTCCCAGAAAATATTTCAGGGGGGATAAATAGAATTAGAATCCCCTTGAATATAAAATATATTACAGATGGAATAGGAGAAGACGATGTTATCAAGTATCAAAGTATAGTATTAAAACTATTCAAAATACATAGAATATATAAATAAAATTACAGATGACTGGGGACTTATTTCACCAGGGATCACATTGTCTTCTTCTATTCCATCTGTAATATATTTTACGTTCACGGGGATTCTAATCCTATTTATCCCCCCGTGAAATATTTTCTGGGACTCGGTTCTGTTATCTATATTGTTGGCGACCCACAAACTCAGTTTTTGTTCAAAAGATGATGACACAGTTGCAAACTTTCAAGACTTCTAAGGCCTCTTCCTCAGGCATAATTTAAGATAGTATCTGAAGGTTCACACATTTATATACAAAAATACATAGGAATGGTGAGGTAGATGAGCCAAGTGATGTAAATCAGATCAATATGAGTGGAGGAGTAAACAAACAGTTGTACCAGTAAATTGTTGTAGAATTTATAGCTAAGGAGTGGGAAAATTTCATTGTCCTCTAAAAGATATCCAGTCCATGAATGCAATGAACCCAAGAGGTCGGAGGGGCACATTCTTTAAGAGATGTGGAAGGAAATAAATCCATGAGACGCATTAATTTTTTATTTGAGTGTGCCAAAGGTGGTCTTGAGCTTGTATTCCCAGACTCTCCTGTCCTTCTGAGATTTGAACTTTCCTGTTAATATCAAAACGTTCATGCCTGTGATATAGTGGTCATGTAAAAGTGTTTTGGTACAGATAGATCTTTTAGATCTTTCTTTTCTTCTTTTATTGTGAGTCGATGCGATTTCAATCTTGTTCTAAGCTTCTGACTATTTTCACCAACATAGAAACTCCCAGTGGGACAGGTGAAGGTACCTGGGATCTCATTTCTCATTGTCTCCAATTGAATCTCACTGCAAGTCTCCAATTGACATAAGTCCTAGCTGGCATTAAAGGAACCAAAGAAATCAGGGAAGAGATTTTAGGATCCATCTATAAAATGCCCCAATCATCATCCAAGATTTGATGCAACTTATTCCATTGGTTGTTTGAAGTTGTAATGAATCTCAAAATTTTCTCTAATGTTTGCTATTTGGGTTATAGTAAAGATGATCTATCGCTCATCTTTTCCCTTAATAAGTCTGTGGAAGTATCATTGGGGATAACCAGGCAAGAGTCCAAGCCTGTTTTTGAAAATCACTGAATAAAGAGCAATTTCTCCCTAATTTCATGTTCCAGACAAAAGCTATAGAAAGCCGTTTGTAGTTAGCATTTTCCTATATAAAGTGGTAGCCATTTTATGCACTGGCATTAACAACTGCACACCCAAAAAATCACCATAT
The DNA here is from genome assembly GCA_900303285.1 of Rhinella marina. Classification (NCBI taxonomy): domain Eukaryota; kingdom Metazoa; phylum Chordata; class Amphibia; order Anura; family Bufonidae; genus Rhinella; species Rhinella marina. Next base: position 23,945 of record ONZH01013500.1, read on the forward strand.
GGAGACATCTCAGTTATATAGTTAGGAAGTAAGCTGCACTAGAGGCAACAATAACTGTGCATGGCGGTGCCCTTCAGGCTTCATCTCCTTCACTTTTGTATTTCATTGTATTTTGCTTTCATTGTACTATTGATGCCTTAATTGCACCAAATACCTAATTTGCATATTACGAAAAAATAACTCTGGAAAAGAGTCTCAGATCAACAAAAAGAAAACAAAAAAAACAACAGCTTTTTAATCAAGTGAACCACACTTATGTGTCTATGCAAAGTTTGATAGGGAGGTCACTGATGACAGATTCTTTTTATATGTACTATCCCTCTACATTGGAGGTGTGCATGGATTTTTATGTACTCTCTTTATATTTGAAGCAAAAAGCTATTTTTTTATTTTCATCTTTTACATTTTCAAAATAAAAAAAGGAAAAGAACCGAAAGCAAAACTTTGGGCACCCTACATGGTTAGTATCTAGTAGCAAAACAGCTTGTAAATATGTTTTTTAGCCAGCCAACAGTCTTTCAATTCTTGTTTGAGGGGGTTTCATCCATTCTCCCTTGCAAAAGTCTTCCAGTTCTGTGAAATTCCTGGATGTATTGCATTCACTACTCTTTTGAGGTCTATTCACAGATTTTGAAATGAAATGTTTCCCATGCCACTGGCTGTAATTCAACCCCAAAGTGTGATTGATTGACCCCCATGGATAGGTGTTCTTTTTGTTTCAATTCTGCACCTTTTTTCTTAAAACATACCTTAGCTCATTGTGGCCAAAGAGTTCTAGTTTAACCTCATTGGCCAACAGGACTTTCTTTCCAAAATGCATCAAACTTGTCTAGATGTTCTTTTGCAAATTTCTGATACTGCCTTTTGTGATGAGGACACAGGAGAGGTTTTCTTCTGATAACTTTTTTCATGAAGACCATATTTGTGCAGGTGAGGCTGAACAGTAGAACAATGTACCACAACTCTAGTGTCTGCTAAATCTTCCTGAAGGTCCTTTGCAGTCAAGCAGGGGTTCTGATTTTTGTTTCTAGCAATCCTACAAGCAGCTGTCTCTGAATTTTGTTTTCTTCCAGACCTTCTCTTGGCCTCCACTGTTCCTGTTAACAGCCATTTCTTAATTACATTTCAAACTGAAATGGCAATCTAAAAAAATGCTTTGCTATCAACTTGGCCTCAATTATTTTCATTTTTAGAGTGTTAGGCAGAAGCTCAGAAGAACACATGACTGCTATTTTTTTGGACAAGGTTAGAGGAGTATGGTCTGGATATTTATAAAGCTTTGAAATTTGCATCACATGGCCTTTCCTAATTATGATTGTGAACAGGCCTTAACTCTAAAAGGCTATTAAAGATCTGAGACCACGTCCAGTCATCTGAATGCTCAAATATCCATGGATTCCCATACTTTTGATTCTAAATCTGTATTTCATTTTTAACCTTATGCCTTTTGGAGATCATTTCATCTTCGACTTGCTTAACTGTTTGACCAGAGGTTCCCCATATTTTGCTTTTACATAGCTCTACTGTTCATATGCTAAACCTCCCTTGTGTATTTTTCTGTGCCCTATTGTTGCTTTCTTGACATTGTGTTTATGGGACATCCTCTTTAAAGGCATAATTCCATCTGGGGCATTGATGGCCATCATTACAATATGCTGTCAATGTGAGATAGGTGAGATAGAGCTGCTCCTATTACCACAATGGAGCTGTCACTACCAGCACCAGATGCTATTCTACGGCGTCCAGTTGCCAGGGAGACAGTCTGATCTCCCACGGCATGTTTTCTGATGTCATAGATCACATAACACATAAGTGTGTCATGTGACTAGGCATCACGTGACCAGAGTGTGGGGTATTTAAACAGGCAATCTGCTGGGCACGTATTGCCTGTGAATGGTTCTATATACCTCACTAGTGCTTTGGATTGTGGCTTGTTCTGACTTCTTGACTTCTGACTTTGACTACTCCTTTTGACTCTGATTATTGGATTCTGATTTGGCTTTTCTGCATCTCTTGGTTTGACCTTGGCTTGGTTCTTGGACTTGCTTCTGTTTGATGTATTTGGACCTGGACTTGACCGCTGCTGGATGACCTTGGCTTGGTATTGTTTAGTGATCTGCTTTCTGATTTGGCTTCATTGTTATCTGGTACATTTGATTCTGAGTACCTTGGTTCAGGGTTTTTCTCAGCATTTGTGTGCCTGTCTGTCGCTTGGTTTACTGTTTTTCCCTCTGCTTTTCCCTGGTAAGCCCCAGCACATAAATAAGCAGGGACCGTTGATCAGTTGTCCATCACTTAAGGCAGTCATGCAAGCAGGCAGGGATAGAGGTCCCCAAAGTGAAGGAATAGCACCCTCTATGGAAGGACCAAACTTTGAGGAGTGCTAGCTCCTCTATTTCCAGCAATGCCATAGAGGTGAATTGGGAGGTGCTCGTGGTTGTGCAGCTTGCTCTCCATTCACTGCTATGGGACTTCCAGAAATAGTTAAGCACCATCACTTTTTTTGGGAAGTTCCATAGCAGTGAATGGAGAGCAAGACATGCATATGTAGCTGCTTTTCTTCACTTTGTGGGCACCATTCTGCAGATACAGTAGGAAGAGGTCCCAGAGCTGTGACCTGCACCTATCTGACATTGATAGGATATCCTGGTGATATGCCATCAATGTCCCAGATGGGACAACCACTTTAACACAGGTACTATTGTGTTAAAAACTTCGGTCTTACAGATTTCAAACGAGAAATTATATTGGAGTCAAACAGCAGAAAAAAACATATCTAAAATTCTTTACTCTCTATGTTCTGTGGACCAATTTGGAAACCATAATGCGATCTTTCTTGTCATCATATATAGGGTATCATCCATAAGATCAATTTAAACGTGCTACAGGATTCTCTGTGGACTTCACTGCTCAGGGCTGTGGTTGCACAATGTTTCTGCTTCCAGATTCAATTGGACAATTACTGGCTTTATAATGAGACTGTAGATATAGATATTTGGAGACTGCTGGCAGAGTCTGAAAGTCTCCCCCTGGCAGCTACAGATTCACTTTTGCAGAAATAATATTATAAACATCACTATGACAGTGAGTACATATTCTTTTCTCCAAAAATCTCTGCAGGCAATGGAAGGAGAACCCACGGCTTGGTGATCAGAGAAGAAGTGACACAAATGGATGGAAAACAAGTGCCGGGGTTAGTGGGGGCTGCACACTGAATAAGAAATAAAGATAAATAGTAAGACATTAGGCGAAAGCAAAGCAAACAGCTGTAGAGTGTGCAGCCATTAAGGATTCCAGAGTGGCAGAGGAACCTCATATTATGGGGGAATTCACTTTACCGAGTAAAAGGTCACATTGGAGTGCTTGGAAGAATCAGTTTGTAGGGTACAATGTAGGCTTAAGTGGCTCCTTGATTAAGCACATTGGACATAATTAGGCCATAAGGAGGAGCCACATTAAAAGAAGAAAGAATTACAGCTGAATTATTCTTCATATTAATCTCTTAATTGAGAAACAAGCCATGGCCTCAGAAAATGCTTTATCTAAGGCTTTTTTGTGCTTCATATTTCACAGCTTGTAGGTTTAACCCTTTTGCCACCCGGGAGAAACAAATGCATAAACTGAAACTTTTATGTCTTAAAAGTTATATTAGAATAAAAAAAAAAATTCCACTCTTGTCCATGGGTTGGGTCTGGTACTGCAGTTCAGCTTCATCCAAGTGATTGGAGCTGAGCTGCAATACCCGAAACAGCCCACTGAGAAGACAGGTGCTTTTTCAAGAAGAAAGCAGCCATATTTTCCTAATCTTACAAAAACCCTATAACAGCACTGGTTTACTTATATGGGACAGAGAGATATGGTACACTCTGAAGGCTATAGGACCAGTTACTGCAATCTCTTCATTTATCTGTCACACCGAGTCCTGGTGCCTGAGGGAGCTCAAAGGCCACTCTGTCACATAAGAAGACATTAGAGTTGAGCGAACGTGCTCGTGACGAGAACTGTACTGCTCGGATCTCCTACGCTTGAATGGCCGCAGGCATCCGGATCCGTCCTCACCTGACTGTAAGTCAATGGGGGCGGATCCGTTTGGTATCACACACGAGTGTGTCATACCAAACGGATCCATCCCCACTGACTTGCAGTCGGGTGAGGAGGACGGATCCAGATGGCTGCGGCCATTCAAGCGCAGGGGATCCGAGCAGTACAGTGCTCGTTATGAGCACGTTAGCTAAACTCTAGAAGACACCAGTATTATAAATTGGACATGTAGATTTGAGCCAGTGGGAAGAGCTATAAACTAGCTGGGCATTGTTAGGGGCAGTGATAGGGGGAGTGTCTATGTAACTCTGCTGGGATGAGCTATAAACTAGATGGGTGTTGTTAGGGGCAGTGATAGGGGAGTGTCTGTAACTAGCGGGGTTGGAGTAGATATAAACTAACTTGACTTTGTTAAGGGCATTGATAGGAGTGTGTATATGTAACTAGCTGGTGGGAGGAGCTATAAACTAGCTGGGTATTGTTAGGGGAGTGATAGGGGAGTGTCTATGTAACTAGTGTAAGTCATGTACTGGGGTGGGCTCCCCAGGTAGAGCGAAGTCACAAACTTGGAAAGCAACTCCAACACCAGTTTTTGTCAAAACAGTATTTTACTTAAAGGTGGTTATGAGCATGAGCACAAATACTGGTAACACACAATTAAATGTACATACACCTAGCCAGAAGGCTGAGACTCTTGTGTTGCACAGTGCGGCACCCTTCGCTGGATGCTGGAGGTAAGAGCGGTAATTTACCTGCTGGTGGGCTCAACTAAAACAGCCATCCTTACCTGTTATTTCCCTAAAAATCTGTAAAAAGTGTTTAGGTGTGTGGTGCGGGCTAGCATGCAGTACAGCACAACAGCTTACAATCTTATTATACTCTATAGTATTCCCTCTCCAGTAACTGGTAATGTAGCACATGCCTTAATATTTCTTCTGAGTAAACGCCAGCCTGGCTTGAGTTTGTGGTGAAGCTTACCAGTTTTTGGGTGTGAACTGTAACTTTAACTGTGAATTCCTTGTAGTGAACAGTTAACAATCCTTGTGGCCTGACACAAACAGAAACCCTAACTGACTACAGGCCTGGTCTCAGTCTCTGGGATTCTAGGCACCAAAACTCTATGAGATGCGTGCAGGATTAGTCTTATCGACCCGGGTCTGCTCTGCATCAACTGGTGACTGTGAATTGAACTAAGGCTTCTCCAACAAGTATGCAGCAGTGTATGTTACTTTGCTCCTCAGCTCTCATCAGCGTTTCTGACAGCAATCCTCCTTTCTCTGGATACGTGTCACGAGTGGGCTTGCGTCTGGTATCAGACGTTCTGCGCGGCTTTCAAAAGTGACACCATTTGACATGTTTTCCCCTTGGTTTGGTTTCTGGTTACCACACCCCTTCCCCTTAGCTGTTGTAGGTGTGGTAATTTTCTCTCCTCTATTTATTCCTTCATTTCCCAGTATTCACTGCGGTTTATACTTTCTGCCTACTTTGTAGTGTGTGGTGTGGATCTCGGCTGAGATCCGGTTGCTGTGATATCTGCTTTAAGATAAGTGACATTTTCCCTCTTGTGGTTTTCCTTCTGGAGTCTCCTGTTCGTCCTTACTCTTGGAGGAATGGGTTGACTCTTTCCTGTGTCTCTAACTGCAGGGTTCTTTAGGGTGAATTGATTATTAGGTTCCTGTGTATGAACTCTCCTACCACTAAGGCTCGTTCATAATGGTAGTCAGTCAGGGCCTAGTTTCAGGGTTCCCAGCAGGAGGTGACCGTTTCCCTGGCTTTGGTATTTTCCCTTCCCTCGTACGCTCGGTGTGGCTATTCACTCCACACCAGAGTTTGACATTATAAACCGCCGACAAAAATTAATGTCATTTTTGTACTGACATGGATGCTATTACTGTGCTAACTGAACAGTTGCAGGGACTCAGCTTGGAGGTGACTGACATCCGCAACCAAATCCAGAAGTCTCAGGCTGGTGGTTCTGGGGGTACTGGTTGTAAGGCCTGTTCGGAGCCTAAGGTTGCCCTTCCGTACAGATTTTCTGGTGGACATGATAACTTTGTTCTATTCAGGGAGGCGTGCAAATTGTATTTCAGACTGTATTTCAGGTTGGTGTGGTCATCTCGCTGCTTAAAGGAGATGCGCAGTCATGGGCCTTTTCCCTGCCGACCGGTTCGCAGTCTCTCCAGTCGGTAGATGAATTTTTTAAGGCTTTGGGGATTATCTATGATAACCCGGATCGTATCTGCCTGGCCGAGACCCAGATACGTGACCTTCGTCAGGATAAGCGGTCTGTTGAGATCTATTGCTCTGAATTCCGGAGGTGGGGGACCAATACTGAATGGAATGATCCTGCTCTACGTAGCCAATTCTGTCAGGGGTTATCTGAAGGGCTGAAGGATGCTTTGGCCTTTCATGAAACCCCTGTGTCTTTGGAAGCCGCTATGTCTCTTGCTGTACGCATGGATAGGCGCCTGAGAGACCGATCTAGGGGCCCCCGCTCTCAGGACGTACTATCACATAGCGTACTGTCTTCCTATGACACTTTGGGTGAATATTCCCCTAGGTTGATGTCAGGGGACGAACCTTTGCAATTAGGGGGAGCCACTCCTGTTTCCACTCGTAAACATTTTGGTAATAAAAAGGGTGTGTGTTTTTTCTGTGGTCAGAAAGGACACTTTATCAATGTATGTCCATGCTTTCAATCTCTTAAAGAGAGAAAAGAAAAGGGGGCGTTGAATTCTCATCTCACTCTTGGTGGGGTGGGTAGGGAGACTGAAAATGTGCATTTGTCTTCATCCTGTAGTACCTGTTTTCTCCTGACTGCCGAGGTGGCGCTAGAGTCAAAAGTTGTGAAAATTGAGGTGTTTATTGACAGCGGGGCAGGGGTGAACTTGATTGATGCTCAGTTTGTCCGTATGCATGGATTGTCGCCGAGTTCTTTGGATAAGAGAATTTCTGTGTTTGCCATTGATTCTGCACCTCTCTCTCAGAAGTGGTTGTCTCAGATGGTGCATGATATCAAATTAAGAGTGAGTGAATTTCATCAGGAGCTTATTTCATGTTTTGTGTTGGAAGGTCTTCCCGCTCCTGTGGTTCTGGGTTTACCGTGGTTAAGCAAACATAATCCGACCATTGACTGGCATACTAGACAAATTGTGGATTGGGGCGATTATTGTGTTGACAATTGCCTTAATACATCTTTTTCTGCTTTAACCACTAAGACTCTTCCTTCTTTTATATCGGATTTCTCTGATGTATTTTCTGAAGGTGGATGTCAGGATTTACCCCCTCACCGGGAATACGATTGTCCTATCAATCTTATTCCTGGAGCAAAATTGACCAAATCTAGACTGTATAACCTTTCTGGACCTGAGAGAACGGCCATTAAGGAATATATTGCTGAGAGTTTGGCTAAAGGACATATTAGGCCTTCCAAATCTCCTGTGGCAGCAGGGTTCTTTTTTGTTAAGAAAAAGGACGGAACCCTTAGGCCATGTCTGGATTTCCGTGAACTCAATAGGATTACTGTCCGTGATCCGTACCCCCTTCCTTTGATTCCTGACTTGTTTAACCAGATTGTGGATGCTAAGGTGTTCTCCAAGTTGGACTTAAGGGGGGCATATAATCTGGTCAGGATCAAGGAAGTGGATGAATGGAAGACGGCCTTTAACACTCCTGAGGGCCACTTTGAGAACCTGGTCATGCCTTTGGTTGACCAATGCTCCTGCTGTCTTCCAGCATTTTGTTAATGACATTTTTCATCATCTTGTGGGGAGGTTTGTAGTCGTGTATTTGGATGACATACTAATCTATTCTCCAGATCAAAAATCCAAAGTTCCCCCAGACAATAGCCAACACTATGAAGTATTTCTCAGGTGACATGTACTGGCTGTACGTCATTTATCTAACCTGTTCACCATGACACACTTCCCTGGAGGAGCTCCCTCAGACAGGCTGTGTGGGAGGAGCAGCTGCAAAGTGAAAGTAATAATCCCAGCATGCACTGCAGCAAGCATGTCTAGAGGAGCAGTCACATGACCTCCCCGCCCACCTGTGTTCCCATAGAGACAAGAGCCCCTTAGATAATATCAATAACCCAGTTATCAGTGAATAACTGTTATACAGACATAGCAATAGAAAGAACGCCCCAGTCCCAACAGTAAAGGAGGGGGGGGTGTTACCCTTTTCATAAATTTGCTGTGGGGCCCAGTCATTTCTAGTTGTGCCACTGGATGTAAGCCAAAAAACAGAATGAGGGGGGGAGTTATCAATTCCCTTGTTCCTAAAAAGTGGCGTTAAAAAGTTGCAAACTATGGGACAGATTTATCAAAACTGGTGTAAAGGAAAACTGGCTTGGTTGCCCATAGCAACTAATCAGATTCCACCTTTCATTTTTCAAAGCTCCTTTGGAAAATGAGAGGTGTAATCTGATTGGTTGCTATGGGCAACTAAGCCAGTTTTCCTTTACAGCAGTTTTAATAAATCTCCCTCTATGTGTTTGCAAATTTTTAACTGCGCTTTTTTTTTTAAAGGGCGTGACAATGGCAGAGACAGGGCGTGACCAGTCACCCCAACAAATTTATGTTCATTTTCACCAGTTTTCTGACTCAAATATAGCCAGAAATCTATGGCAGCTCTGAGCTGTCATAGATTTCTGTTTAGGTGCACGGACTGCACAAATCGATCTGCTGACATACAGAGGAGCCTCCTGTCTATCATCATACGACCTGCTCCCAGCTGACAGCCCATCAATCATCTATGAATATATGACTACCCTTCATCTGGGAAAAAAGGGAAAATGAGTGTAGTCAAATAGCTATATATAACGTACAGGGGGGTCACAAGTCACTATATATAATGTACAGGGGGTCACACATCACTATATATAATGTACAGGAGTTCACACATCACTATATATAATGTACAGGGGGTCACACGGCACTATATATAATGTACAGGAGTTCACACGTCACTATATATAATGTACAGGGGGTCACACATCACTATATATAATGTACAGGAGTTCACACATCACTATATATAATGTACAGGGGGTCACACGGCACTATATATAATGTACAGGGGGTCACACATCTGTATATACAGTATAAAGGGGGTCACTGTACAGGGCTTCACAGATCTCTGTATGCAGTGGTGGGGGGTCACACATCAGTATATACAGTGTATGGTTATGGGGTCAACTATTACTGTATACAGGGGGTCACACATCACTATATCTAATATATAAAGCTGAGTGTATGTGTGTGTGTATGTGTGTGCGTGTGTGTGTGTGTGTGTGTGTATGTATGTCCGCTAAAGGAATCCGCACCGTCACAACTACAATCACGAAATTTGGCACACAGGTACAACAGGTGTCCTGGAAGGTTTTAGAACGGGTCTCAGCTCTCCAGGACGTATCGTTCATGAGATATTCCAAAAAAATGCATTAGCCAATAGAAGCCTGGTCACATGACTCTTATCAGCCAATAGAAGCTCACAGGCAGTTAGTCTCCACACACACCAGGTTTCCATAACAACCTAGCCAGTTCACAGCTGTAGGTCTGCTTTAAAGGGGAAGAGCGCTGTGGATGACACTGTTAAAGGGGTATTCCGGTTACCATAAATATAACTTATGTTTTAGACTAACTCATCATCAATTATTACCTCATACAATGTAAATTTCACATATTTACTATTCAGTAGTAATAAAAGATGTTTTCTTCCACTGCTACCCACTTTCCTCCTAAATTACTATGGCATCGACCTGTAATTCAGGCCATCCTCAAAAAAAGAACTTAAAAGCCCCACCCCCAGGTCCCACTAAGTCACGCCCCGACTCAGTCAGGCCGCTCCCCTTCCACAGCGCATTTCACCGGGATTGAAAAAATGAAGGTCAAAATCAACTTCTGTCAGCTGCAGGGGAGGGAGGGTGACTTTCTCCCTGCAGCTCATGCTTAGACTGCACAGTGCTGCTGTCTGAGAGTGAGCTGTTCAAAAGGACATCCCTGTGTCCGTCCAGGCCCTGCGCATTACAGAGGACAGGGAGTCTGAAACCAGACTGTCCAGCCTGCCCCCCAACGTGAAGCCTTGCCACAGGTCCCCATGAAGCCACACCCCTAAACATGAGGCCAGGCCCCCTGGTTCCATGAAGACATGGAGGAGAAGCTGTCTGAGCATGAGCTACTGAAAGGGTGGACATCCCTGTGTCTGTCCAGGCCCTGTGCTGGACGGTGGACAGGGAGTCTGAAAGCCAGACTTTCCAGCCTAAAACCAGACCTCTGGCCACCCTAGGGGCAGGCTGATGTTAGGGTGGCCAGATGTCTGGCTTTAGGCTGGACAGTCTGGTTTTCTGGCTCCCTGTCCTCCGTCCGGCACAGTGTCTGGATGGACGAAAGTATGTCCACCCTTTCAGTAGCTCACGCTCAGACAGCTTCTCCTCCATGTCTTCACAGAGCCAGGGGGCATGGCCTCATGTTTAGTGGTGTGGCTTCATGGGGACCGGGGGCGCTGCTTCACGTTTGGGGGAATGGTCGGTGAGGTCTGGCTTTCTGGCCTGAAGACAGTGGCCACCCTAGCTGCTGTGGAGGTCACAGTTAAAGGGGAGGGCGCTGTGGATGTTTCTGTTAAGGGCGGGCTGCTGTGGAGGTCACTGTTAAAGGTGCAGGCACTGTAGACGTCACTCTCGATATCTTTTAACGACACACACAAACATTAAATGAAATAGATTAAATATACCCGGGCGAAGCCGGGTCCTTCAGCTAGTACAGTATAAAGTGGTGATCACATATCACCGTATTGGGGGCATCATATATCACTATATACAGTGTGCAGGAAGGAGAGGGCACATATTTACAGATGACATCAGTGACTGCTGCTGATATCACTGACCTCAGCCATACTGACAGCTCAGAAGGGGTTAAAGCTCCTGACCTGTTGGTCTGGCTGGAATAAACATGTCTGTGATAAGATCACATTGCAGAGTGGTCATAGACAGGACAGACACTAGGATTGCTCACACTTTGTTGTCCACAGCACCTTCCTGGCTCTGCTACATCACTGCAGTCAGTGAGGTCCATCACAGATTCTCCTCAGTCTCTCTTCCTCTTGCAAAGTTTCTTTATTTCAGCTTCTAACATGTTTCTCTGCTAAGCCCCTTCAGCCCTGTATAGTCAGGACTGCAGTCACAGCAGAAGGAAACTTCTCTGACACAAGCAAGGTGCCTTTAGGACCCAGGAGCAGCACACTCCTTCCATGGACTAGTGCACGTGCAGGCATGGACGATCCAGGCAGCTATGAGAGCAGCGCAGAGGGGGCGTGGCTGCCAATAGCATCAGAACCAGGCAGATCTGCTGCAGAAGATATATTAGGAAGTTTATTGTCTCCCTGCTTTCTTTAGAGTTTTAATAAGTGCTTACAAAGTGGCCAACCCCTTTAACTGACATGACTAAGAAAGGGACGGATGCAGTGTCGGACTGGCCCACCAGCGGCTTGACCCTGAATTATATCCAGAAAGAGGTGTGCTTATTGTAGAAGTGTCAGAGTCAGTCAGTGACTAACTTGAGTGACAGTCACTCACTGACACCCCCCCCCCCCCAACCTAGCCTGAACCTACTAACCAAGTTC